>JBBPBX010042038.1:0-25785 GCA_038048925.1 Garcialebias charrua | reverse complement strand
ACTCTGCAGTCTACACTCATCTCCAGGCCAGCGGTCACTCTTTCAGGGATGAAGATGTTCACATCCTTGATAGAGAGGAACGATGGTTTGAGAGAGGAGTAAAGGAGGCCATCTTTGTGAAAAGAAACCGCCCATCATTAAACAGGGGTGGAGGCCTCCGAGTTCAACTGTCCCCCTCCTACAATGCTGTGATTGCTGGTATCACTCAGCCCTCTGTGAATAGCAAACAACCATCAGGGTGCTAACGATCCATTGTTAGGCTGATGGTCCTCCTTGATCATGTGAGCAGCTGGTTTCAGGCTGTCATCAGCCAACTGGTTGTGTAACACTGTGAGAGGGTGCTATTTATAAGACTGAGCTGAACCCAGCACCTCAGACATAGTTGCCAAGTCCGCTTATTTCAAGCGGCATTGGGCTTGTTTTTTCCTGGAGTCGCTTTTAAATTCGGTGAGCCGCTTGTGGCGGTTTTTTGTGCTTACCATGGGTGTTGCGTCGCTTATTTGGGCTTGTTTTGTGAAATGTACTCCTGAAGTTATTTTAAAGGTATTTTTGATGTTTCTCTGCACGCTTAATAAATATGCTGGTTTGGTGCTGATGTAGCTTTATTGTTTAAACTGCACAATACACTTATCAGACGGCACGATCCTGCATTACTCCGTTCTCTGCACTTTCTATCTTCACACACACACTGAACCCGCGTGCCTACGTCACGCTCTCTCTCGCGGTGCGTTCACTGACACTCTGTAATATACATGCACGAACACTGCTGTATACATTACAGTATTGTGACATCATTTTTGAACTTTGCATATAGTGACACCACATATATATCTTGTATCATTCAACTATGTTCGTTTTTAGCAAACAAAATGATAAATTAATGAAAATTACTTTCAAAGTGAGTTTAAAATTAAAAACCGTGTATCTTCACGGGACATCCGACTACACGCGAATGCAACATTGTTCTTTATTCTTTGTCTCTGTTCTTTATTCTTTGTCTAGACAAGACAACGCTAATGTGAGCTCTAAGTGGGGTAAATATGGAAAAAAATATAATAAAGATTGGGAGAAAGAGCGTGCTCTTCAAGACTGGATCCGACCACAGATGGGAGAAAAATGCAAAATGTATTTTTATTTTTTAGACTGAATACGTTCTTTTATGTATAATTTTGCTAGATATATGTAATGCCATAATAAATATGTTTATACTGTTTAAAACTGCCTTTTTTTACACAATGGGATGGGTTGCCAGCTGGGCTTTTTTTGGGCTTTTTTTGAAAGAGCGAGCCGCTTGTTTGTGCTTGTTTTGAAGGAGCTGATCGCTTCTTTCGGTCTGGAGATCTGGCAACCCTGCCCAGCACCTCAGACTGAGGAAGTCTTTCGGACGAAAGACGAAACGTTTCTACAATTTTTTGCTTTGTTTTGTTTTTTTGTTTTTTGAATGTCCAGAGGACCAGACTTAGCTTTTTTAGATTTAGGTATATAGCACAGTTTGTGTACTGGCATATACTTTATACTTCTCTGAAGGTTCTGAAGCATTGGATGCTAAGGACTATTGTGCTACACCAGGGGTGCCCAACCTTTTTTGAACCAAGGGCTACTTTTGAAGTTGGCAGTTTGCCGAGGGCTACTCGTCCAGTCTCAGTATCAAAAAACATAATTTTTCATCTCCCTACTCCTCACTTCTTTAAAGTAAATAAAACAGAACGTAATGTGTTGCTAGTTTTATTTAATTAAAGTATTTTATCAAAGTAAAAGAACACAATATTTGAAAAGCACACCATATTTTTTTAAAGAAACGAATAAACAACTGAACTGAACAATATAGAACTCCCTCATTAACACACTAACTATTTACAAAAAGTTACAAAGGTGCAGATTTACAAATCTCCAACAATTTCAAATCTCAATAAAACCTAAATATCAAAACTAGTCAGCTGCTCTGTGCAGCAGGATGGTGTGTCATCTGCAGGTGCTGAAGTCCCTCACTGGGCCAGACTGCTGGCTTCAAAGGGCCATTCAGAGTTCCACCTGGTTATAAGACAAGACACACACACACACACACACACACACATTAGGTACAGAAAATGAAGGGCACACCCAAACTGCAAAATAAATAAATAAATAACACTAGCTAGCTATGTAGTCTGGTCTAAAATTTAATAAAAAAAACAACATACAGACACATTGTGACAAGTCTATAGGAGACAATTTTTATGCAAGCTGTATAAAATAAATGTGTCTCTACCTTAGTGGGACTTCTGACATTGAGAGGAGGCAACATCCATCACTTCCTTCATGTTTAAAATCTTCCCACACAGGGCCTGTTGGTGGATGATGCAGTGATAGTTCAAAATGTCTGGGAAAGCATCATTCTGCTTGCAGAGTGCAACAAATCCACTGGTGTGACCGGTCATTGCTGGAGCACCATCAGTTGTTATAGAAATTAGTTTATAGAGGGGCAAGTTGCTTTTATTAACAAACTCCATAAACACATTAAAAATATCTTCTCCTCTTGTGTGTCCCTTCAAAGGCAAGATGGTGAGCAGCTCCTCTTTTGCACTCATGTCTGCAAAGGCCATTCTGATAAAAACACACAGCTGTGCTGTGTCCACCATGTCTGTTGACTCATCAAACTGAAGAGAGAAACACTCACATTGTTGCACGTTCTTTTTTAGCTGCTCCTCCACATCAAAAGCCATTCCCTCACATCGTCGTGTCACTGTTTGTCTGGACAACTGCATGTCTTTAATAGCAGCTACGATCTCACTTTTATTTTTAAAATCGTGAAAAAGTGCATCTGCAGCCTCAATAAACGCTTCTTTCATAACTTCTCCATCACTGAACGACTTATGTTGAGCCAGGATGCGGCTAACATGGTAGGAGGCGATTGTAGCTGCCTTACCTTTCGTGCTGGGCCGAGTGAAGATCGATTGCTGGGCTGCAAGCTTGTGTTTTAGCTCCCGCACTTTGTGAGTCCGTAAAGAACTTTTAGGAGGGAAATCTGCATCAAAACGTTTGTGCATCGTCTTGAAATGCCGCTCCAAGTTGCACTTTTTGGGCAAGGCAACGCTCGAATTACAGATGAGGCAAATAGACTTCGAATTAGAATAAACAAAAAAATAATCCTCCTCCCATTCTGTGTGAAAATAGTAAGTTTTCGTTTGCTTCTTCGCTTGTTTTCCTTCCATGTTTTCTGCGTACTGACATTCACTCCTCAGCGGTCTCACTGCTGTCTTAAAGTCTCGTCAGTCATCGCGAGACTGTGTCTGTGAGCATACAAGATGGGGAGGGCTGAGTAAAGCGTTCCTGCACATTGGCATATAGTCATTCCTCCCTCCACCCCTTCTGCCGGAGTTAGAATGAAGCTGAGCAGCGGCCACCACTTCTGCCGGAGTTAGAATGAAGCTTAGCAGCGGACATTTCACCTTGTTAACAGCTGAGAGCCGGCTCGTCAGCTGTTAGACAGGTTGAGCTTCGCGGGCAACTGGGAACCAGCTGACGGGCGACCGGTCGCCCGCGAGCGACTGGTTGGGCACACTTGTGCTACACTTTTCTTAGACCTGTCTAAAGCTTTTGACACTGTGGATCATAACATCCTGTGTCATAAGCTCTCAGAAATCGGTTTCTCTGATCACACCATCGGTTGGTTTTCTAACTATCTTTCCAATCGGAGGCAATGTGTTCAACATAACGGTACTTTTTCCAGCTATTTAACAGTTAAAAATGGTGTACCACAAGGCTCAGTTTTAGGACCCACTCTCTTTACAATCTACATAGCTAATGTAGGTCACTGCATCCCTGATGCATCCTTACATTTCTATGCTGATGATACAGTTGTTTATTGCCGAGCTAAAACAGTAGCTAAGGCTTTCCAGTTACTGCAATCCGCTTTTGACATCATCCAGTCAGATTTGTTCCGTCTCAAACTTGTCCTAAATGCTGATAAAACAAAAGGGATGTTTTTTTCAAATAGGAAGGCGGTTCCAGCAGATCCTCCTCTGATTTTATCTTCAAATGGTGTCCCTATTGAGTTTGTTGATTCCTATAAATATCTGGGTATCCTGATCGATTCACATCTCTCTTTTAAACTCCACGTGGAAAACCTAGTGAAGAAACTGAAAGTTAAACTGGGTTTCTTTTTCAGAAACAGATCATGTCTATCACTGAATGTTAGGAAACGCCTTGTATCTGTGACTTTCCTTCCCTCCATTGATTACGGTGACATTCTCTACATGAATGCTCCTACAAGCACCCTGCGGATGTTGGATGTTGTCTATCATGGTGCACTAAGATTCATAACTGGTTGTGATTATCGTACCCACCACTGCACCCTGTATTCACTGGTTAACTGGACATCATTAACCTCACGCAGACTCTTCCACTGGTACATTTTCATCTTCAAATCACTTCTTGGTCTGCTGCCCTCATACATCTCCTCCTACATGTCTTTGCGTGAGTGCAGCTACAGCGTGCGCTCTCAGGACATGATTACCTGCAGTGTTCCGTCAGTGAGGACTGAACTTGGAAAAAGGGCCTTCTCCTACTCCGCTCCTGCTTCATGGAATATCTTACAAAAAGATCTGAAGCTCTCGACCTTGACTTCTCTAAATGGTTTTCAGAATCTGTTGGAATCCTGGCAAAAACCAATGCAGATTTGTTCCTGTCTTTGATTTTATACATATACCTTATAATGTTTTGCTAGTTTTTTGATACTTTGTTAAAAAAAAAAAAAAAAATTTTTCTCTCTTTTGTTTTCTATTGTTTATTGTTTGTTTGTTTATTGTTGTTTAAGGAAATTCTACCATTGCTGTTCATTGTTCTTTAGTTTTAGCAGGTCGCTTTCGTAAATGAGCCCATGAGGTTCAAAAGATTTACCTGACTAAATAAAGGTTGAATGAATGAATATTGCTTTCTGGTTACTGGTACATATGGTATTTTCATACAAAATTGTTCTGTGTAAGGTAAATATCGCTAACAGAGCAGGAGGGCGTTCCCCCTTCCGGGACTTCTCTAATGTTCAGACACTCGTGCTCTGGAGCAGAAGTGATGCTGAAGTTGTTATTTTTAAAGCGCATTTTCACTTACAAAAAACATGCTTAACAATAAACATAAATGGCAGTAATGTAATTTAATAAACACTTACCATACTGTAGTTTTTTTTCCGGGTACTGCCGATCACATGACCTCAAGTAGGATTTGTGGGTAGAATTTACCGGTATGTACATATAAAAAAAATAATTTTGGTTACATAGGTGTTTAGTACCGTTATGTCTAGTGGTTACCAGGAGTGTGTTCTTCTTAGACTAGTTTGTGTTCATTCTGTTGGTTGAATGTTAATTTACCGTAGTAAATTACCGGTAACCATAAGTCAGAGCATTTCATCATTAAGTCTTGTGAGTGCAAGTGTGAGTCTGAGAATAAATAGTTCATGTGTGTGTTGAAGGCAAATCGATAGTTATGTTTACAAGGCCATAATAATCGGATTTAACAGCCATTCAGAATAAAAATGTGGGTAGAAACCAAACAGAATCACTGATTTAAAACAGGTTTAAATAATAATTGACGATTCATCTTTTCAAAATTTGACAGTTTTCTCAGTAAGTTGTACAACCAGCTATGATGCAGAACCCATTCAATCTCACAGGATTTCGCCGTATCCACGGAGGTGCCGGTAGCCGCTGGCTTCGTGTAATCCCGGGGCACTCAGGGGGGTGCCCCATTGAACGCAGCGATTCGAGGTGTGATGGCTCGTGAGCAATAACTTATTATGCGCCGAGAGAACATCACACGCAATGCCGAGCTTGATAAAGTCAAGTCAAGTCAAGTCAATTTTATTTCTATAGCACAGCTTAAAACAGATAAACTGTTACCAAGGTGCTTCACACACACAGCATAAAAGTTTAAAAATGTACAGAAACAGTAACACACACCAATAGTAACAATTATTTACAGTAGTAAAAGTACATAAAAATGTATAAGAACAAATTAAAATGAAAAAAAAACCACAGTAAAAAAAAAAAAAAAAATAAAATATATATATATATATACACTACGACAGCTCACACCGTATGAAACACCAGAGAGAACAGATGGGTTTTTAACAGGGATTTGAACATGAGAAGGGAGGAGGCCTGTCTAATGTTGGGGGGGAGGTTGTTCCAGAGTTTGGGGGCGGTGACTGAAAACGCTCGATCACCACGGAGCTTCAGACGTGTTTTTGGGACCGCCAAGAGCATCTGATCAGATGATCTCAGGGCCCGCGATGGAACATATGGTTCCAGCAGCTCGGAGAGGTAGAGGGGAGCGAGGCCATTTAGGCATTTGTAGGTCAGCAACAGGATTTTAAAGTCGACTCGAGTTCGCACGGGGAGCCAGTGCAGGGAGGAGAGAACAGGTGTGATGTGCTCATACCTACGAGTACCGGTTAAAAGCCGAGCTGCTGCATTTTGCACGAGCTGAAGGCGTGTAAAGGAGGCCTCGCTGATCCCAGCATACAGTGCATTACAATAATCCAGGCGGGTTGTGATGAACGCATGGATTAGGGTCTCAAGATCAGATCTGGACAGCACCGGCTTGAGCTTAGCAACCTGCCGCAGCTGGAAGAAACTCTTCTGGAGAACGGAGCTGATTTGTTTATCGAACTTAAGGTCTGAGTCGAAAACCATCCCAAGATTTTTTACAGAGTTTTTGAGATAGGGCTGGAGGGAGTCCAAGTTTATGTGATCAGAGGCGGCAGCTGAGCTAGGGCTGAAGATGATGACTTCAGTCTTCTGGTCATTAAAACTTAGGAAGTTTGAAGCCATCCAAGTCTTAATGTCGTCCAGACACTTTAGGAGAGAGTGGAGGTGAGTAAAGGTGTTGCCGCTCTAAGTCTACTTGGTGGCGGCTTGGAAGAGATGCTCTTCCCTTTGTTGCTAGGACTCCCTGCCCTCCAAGAACTGGTGGCCACTGCCGCCGGGGTAGCTACAATCGAAGCTGATGATCTAGCCATGGATATGGATATCGATGTTGCAACCTTTGTAAATGATTGGCCAGTCGGATTTCCAGTTGCGCCTGACGGGAACGGCATTGTTATCTTGCGCTCTGTCAACTGGAGGACTTGGATGGATCAAATAAGAGCAGCTGCGCAAGGGGCTCCGAATAATGAAGCGACTGCAGCTCCGGCTGGGACCAACCCTGCGCCGTTGCCCAGTGAACTTCATCCTTGGGCCCTCTCTGGGTATCATAACTACGACAGTCAACATCAGGTCAATTTGCCAGCACGTACAGGGAATCTGCTAGGCATTGTCGAGTTGATAACTATAGTGGTACCCGGAGCCAATCGCCGCCGAGGTGAGATCCTAAATTTGACTGTCTTAGGAGTGACCACCCTCAGCTCAGGAGGAAACATAACCACCACCCGCCTGAGAAAGGTTATCACAGCAGCAGCACGCGAGACATTAGCGCCTATTGACTTCACCAAAGAAGATGTTTAAGCTGCCTGGGACTTCCTCACTGCAAACTGGGCAGGCCATGCTAAGGGACATCACTTCCAACAAATGTTTGCTTGGCTCGCACAGTCAACCCAGACCATTGCCCTCCGCCTCGGAATCCTGTGCCAACAAGCTGAGTGGAAGATGCTGACTGGGATCGTGACTACCATCCGAGCGATCAATGGCTTCCAAGACTTCCCGTGGCAGGATCTCTTTAACATGATCCAAGCTCTGACTGGCCAAGATGAGTCTGCGGCTGTTCTTCGATTTGCTGAATACATCGACCCATTGGGACCCCCTCCTCAACAAGCTGTGCACCTTCAAGGAGGAGGCCACTGGGCCGGGTGGGAGTTCGCTCTTCGAACCCAGCAGCAAGGGCTTTTAAAGAACCCAGAGTTCATAAATGCTCTTTACTGTGCCGTACAGCTATCCATCCAGGCTGGAGGAAACATGAGCCTTAGAGAGTATGCCGGCATCCAAAATTAAACAATTCCAGCCCGAGCAATAATTGATAACTGGGTGGCAGCTTATTTGGGCAACCGGGGTGCTAACAACTTTCCATTTCCCCAGCATGCTGGACAGGACGGGCGAAATGTGACCAGAATTCGTGCCCACCAAGTTTAGAGTTGTGAACTTACTGGGAACGAACTAACAGGGTTATAGTCTCACGTTCTAATGAGACTTGTTTTTCTAGTTCGGTGTATGAATTTTCCACGGGTGTGCAATCTGGTGGTGGGTTATAGCATTTGTGTTTAAGATTGTATGGTTGAATTTCTTTTGTGTTTTGTTCACGTTGGCAAGATCCAACAATGTAGAAATCAAAATTTCGCAACCGTTTTCCAAAAAAAATTAAAATAAAAATTAAAAAAAAAAAAGAATATTGTCCCTATTCTGCTTATCCTAAAGTGTTTCATCTCGATCCAAATTAATTTATTATCATCCGAATGAGAGGGGTGGTTTATGCAGATTCATAAACCAAACAGTGTGCATGTAAACTTAATCTGATCAATTTTTTCTGATTGTGGAAAACTGACCTGACTGCGCATGTGTGACCTATGTCAACCTCACATATTTCCGCCTGACTAGATGCTAATATGTAGGGGAAGCAAAATTAAGTCAGTGAGCGATACAACAATTCTAATAGAAATTAGAAAAGCTCAAAATCATTACAGTAACATCTCCACCATCATTAAAATCTGGCGCGGGTCCATTTTGGGCGCTTAGGTTTATGTTCATCACAGAAGTAGAACTGTATTTTTTTTTAAAGGAAGGTTTACTACTCTATGCATACCAGTACCGGTACTTTGACTGAATAAAAGCCTTTAAAATGCCCCTAACTAAGTTGTTGCATGTAAACGCTCGTCATGATCAGATAGTTTCCATGTAAACAATACATACGGATTATTTATTCCAAATACTTTTCAATCTGATCAAAGAATTTTGCACATGTGAAAACATAGCTAATGTCTGTGAAACGCCAACTGGCAGGTCATTCTTGTACCATAACAAGAGCTGCACACTCCACCAGGAGCCTTGAACAGTATATAATGTTAATTTGCGGGCTCCCACGGCTTAAACACTGGCGCGTCTTATTTATGTACAAAATTACGTTTCTTTTTGAATTTAGTATGCACGACTTACAGTTAGGGGCATTTTATAGGCCAGCAATTATTGTGTAACACACATTGTTAATATTTATAGGATTTTGTGTTTTATTTCTTTTGAAATGAACTTGTCTTTTTTTTCTGAACTTTTTCAAGATGTTACTAGAACCTGAAAAGAGGTCATGGATAAATATTAGAAATATGATTCACATGAAATTGAGTTTAAAAACTTCTGATGCATGCTCAATAATCCAGGTAGAAAAATCCTCTGGACATTCAAAAAACAAACAAAAAAATTGTAGAAATGTTTCGTCTTTCATCCGAAAGACTTCTTCAGTCTGAGGAGCTGGATCCACAACGTGGTTGACATGCGATAACCGAGACTGTGGTGTTTCTTTTCTGGCTAGCAGGTGGAGCATCCTGCAGGGTGGTCTCAAGAGTGTTTTGGACGCCTCGTTCTACCGTCCACCGCATCGTCCATTATGACAAAGGGATGTCCTAAAATGTGGAGTTCCACGAGGCTCTTTGTATAGGAGAAATAGCATGGATTGACACCGACCTTGTAAAAACTACTCAATTTACTTTGAGTGAATTTCCCTCCATTGTGGCTCTCCAAGGAAAGACATTCACTTTGAGAGGAGTCATCGCTTTCAAGGGAAGCTTGACCAAAGATGATCTGGGACATTACACTGCATACTGCCGTAGAGCTCCGTGTGTGTGGGAGCTTTATGAGGACCTGGCAAATGCAGTGAAGACAGTGTCAGAAAATTAAAAAAATACAACCACATGCAGCATTACACACAGCAGATTGAATGCTGTGAATGAACACATTTCAGGTAGAAGTTTTGAGAAGGCCAGGTCAAAGGCAAAAATTTAAAAACAAAAAAAAAAATCGTATTTTTATGATGTCCTGTTATTATTATTATTTTTTTATAAGTTCAGACTAAATGAGGCCACTGTATCAACATACTCTTGAGTTTAAAATAAATTACTTTGTCATGCAAAACAGGTCTCTCTTGAAAATGAGTTCTCTTGGCTCAATGAGATTACCTGTATAAAATAAAGGGTAAATGAAGAAAAAAAAAATCCTTATGCTGCTTTACTTTTGAATACTGTACAATGCTTTTTTTTTTGTTAGTTTACATGACATTATGTGTATTCACACAAAAAGTATCAGTATTGATACTGCCGATACTCAAATGGATTTACTCGGTATCGAATCAGACCAGAAAATCCTGGTATCGAATATCACTAATAAATAAAGCTTACAGTAAAAAAAATAAAAATAATTACAAGTGAAATGTTTGATGTGAATTATTCACATAAATAATAAAGCTTACAGTAAAAAAATAAAAAATAATTACGAGTGAAATGTTTGATGTGAATTATTCACATAAATAATAAAGCTTACAGTAAAAAAATAAAAAATTACGAGTGAAATGTTTGAATGAAGCTTACAGTAAAAAAATAAAATAATTACGAGTGAAATGTTTGATGTGAATTATTCACATGATATAGTTTCAAAATTTGTCAAAATAACAGTGATCAAAATGTTGAAAAGACAGTCCAGTTTATTATCTAAAATAAATAGTTTGTGCTGGACAACAGAGAATTGAATACATGGAGATTGGCAGAACAACGCGCAGGAATTAATTCAGCCGAGAATAGTTTGGGTCGGACAGTGAAGTTTGTGTGTGTGGTGGGGTGGGGTTTGGACTCTTGACAGATTTGAAGCCGTTATTCATTGCTCTCTAAAATAGTAATTTCAATTCAAGCTTTGTTTATACAGGTTGTTCGTCTCATTGAGCCTCATCATTTACAAGAGAGACTCGTTTCTAATACATTTCAGGGGTAGGACCCACGGATCTTCGTGTTTTAAACCCATATGCAGGCAGGTGAGTGAGGTAGGAGTTTAAATAAATTAAATGTATTTAAACAATAAAACAAAATGCTTTCAGGGCAGCAAAAACTTGCTCTGGCAAACACAATAAGGAACAAGACTGGAACAAGACTGAAACAAGACATCAGGGTAAACAGGAGGAGGACTAAGACAACCAGACACAGAGTGTTGGAGAGAAAGGCTTTTTATAAGACAGAGGGAGGGTGAGTAATGAGAGCAGCTGTGCAGGTGGCTGATGAGAACAGGTGTGAATGATTAAGACCAAGGACTGGAGAAGCAGACTGAGGAGTGAGTGGAAAGTGACAGAAAACAGAATGATACACAGGAACAGAAATCACACAGAGAGCAGAATGAAAACAAACACAATAAAGAACGGGGGAAAACACAGAAACACCAGACAACTAGGGGACAGACTATGACAGCCTGTGTGTCCTATTGAGTAATTATTGATTCTAATTTCCTATATCTTCCTGCTTTCCTTTTATATCCTACCTTTTTCTGAATGTTCTGTAAATGTCTTCCTGTATCAGTAATGTCCCAGTTTTTCTGCCATATTTTCTCAATATATGTATTTATTATCATTTTACATTCAACTTTACATAAATGAACCCCCCCTTCCATTTGTTCACTCATGTTCATCGCTTCTTCTTCCAAACCGTTGTTACACAGCCAGTGTTGCCAGATAGATTCCAGGTTTTCCAGCCCAAAAATCTGTAAAACACCGCCCAAAACCAGCCCAATCATAAAGTGTCACGTGACACTGTGGAGCGCGTCTCGAGCTGCATTCACGGACCGTTCAGAAAGTGTCACGTGATACATCACACACAACATTCTGGGAAAAAAAAAAAAAGAAGTTAAATTAGGTCCTCTGGATGGGTACATGCAGTGGTGGACCTCCGACCGCTAGGGAGCGCTAATCCGCTTATAGCGTACCTAAACAATTTGTTAGCTTTACAGCGGATTGACTAACTTTTATAATTCATAAGCGGATTTGTGCTATTTTTATTTAAAATGCAGTACCGCTAATAACTAATTATCTATCAGTAAAAACGAAAAAACTTATTTACGAGCTCGGACGACTGCTAACAGACTATATCCTGTCAGCGCCGGATGTGGTCCGTGACAAAAAAGCGTCCCCCTCAGTCTCTTGGTGTGTGCTCTCTCTCTAGCAGTTAGCAGCCAGTGTGTTACTCTGCAGCCTTATTGCTTGTTTTCGAAGAGTCAGACGAAGACTTTTTAACATGGAGGGTGAACTTGTGGATGTTTCTCAGCGGCCTACGCGACGCGTCTGGATTTAAAAAAGAAGTTCGCCATTAGCACTCTTCAAAATGGCGTCCGCGACGGCCACAGAAGCCAGGATTTTACAACAAAACACGGTAAAACAATTATTTCTTTGCTGAGAAAAAATATATTTCATAGCTGACGTTATAGCACAAGTTTTTCTGAGCTTGAGAGTTTCACGAAATGGTCAAATCTGCTGGATTTAAAAAAGTAGTTCACCATTAGGACTCTTCAAAATGGCGTCCGCGACGGCCACAGAAATTAAGAACATAAAATAGCTGACAGGGCAGCAAACTTACATACTCAGGGAATCACAAGGAACTCAGGAGACAGAGGCAACAGGAGACAATGCCAGGACAACGATAAACACAGAGATACAGACTTATTTTTGATTTGATTTGATGTTTATTCATTCATTTTAAAAGAACAATACAAAACAGTTTCATCAGATACAAGAATACAAGTAGGATAAAATGAAAGGAGCAGAAAGAAGATGATATCTTATTATTATATCTGCCCCTTATTTCACAGTTTGTTCAACCAATGATAACCTTCAAACTACATCACAAAATGAATAACTCTACTTAATTTTTCTAATACACAAACTACATCACAAAATGAATAACTCTACTAAATTTTTCTAACTGTAATACACAAACACACTAAGCTACATCATAAGTACAACATAAGTACACAAACACACTAAGCTACATCATATATAGTTTTTGAGCAAGTCCTTTTTGACCTTTTTCTTAAATGTATACATTGATTTTGCATTTTTAACATCACTCTCCAGAACATTCCACAATCGAACTCCCTGAATTGAGGTAGACCGTCCCTTTAAGCTGGTTCTGAATTGTGGTTTGATGAATATCTGTCCCTTTGAGATTGTAATAACTTTGTCTTTTTATAAAATTTCTTTGGATATTTAAAGGTAATGTGTTATTATGAGCCCTATACATAACTGATAAAATACTATATTCTACCAATTCCTGGAATTTCAATAAATTTAGCTGAAGAAACAAGGTGTTTGATGGGTGACTGAAATGTTTTCTGGTGATTACTCTTACAGCTCTCTTTTGTAAAATAAAAACAGGCTTTGTAATTGTTTTGCACGCTTTTCCCCAAACCTCAATACAATAGATTAAATGTGGAACAATGATTGTGTTATACAACATATACAGAGCTTTATCAATTAAAAAATCCCTGACTTTATATACAGGTACATGAACACACAGCATGACAATCACAAACACCTGGACAACAAAATGGAGGAGATAAGCAAGACAATTAACAGAGAGACCAGGGAGTGTAGGGATGGGGACCCATCACCTGAGAGCAACATGCTTACAACTGTTATCTTGAAGTTCTAGGGTGTAGAGAGCCACAGAAACGGTTATGGTAGGCCGGATTTGGCCCACGGGCCTTGAGTTTGACACATGCGATCTAGTGGTACTAAAAGTAACAAAAGAAGAAAAAAAAAACAGCCAAATATGTCAGCAGTTTAGCTAACAGACTTTGGAATGGGTACATTTTGTCCTTGTCAAACCTGTTGAAGAGAACCAAACTAAATACTCTGAAACTCAAACAACTTACTGTATAACAGTTCATGCACCGCTAGTTGGCAGTGTAGTGCAAATATTGCATAACTTGCTGCTACCAATTGTTGAATTTAATTAGCGGATTAGAATTAATAATAATAATAATAATAATAATAATAATAATAATGAATTCAATTTATAACGCGCTTTTCATTAGTGAAAATCTCAAAGCGCTACACACATTGAATGCTACACACATTCATACACCGGTAACGGAAGAATTAGCTTCCCCTAATTTTCATAAGACATTAGTGCTTTTGAAATTGCGGACCTAAATAAATTAATAAGTGCTTTAGAAATAGCGGAACTAATTTTTGGATTAGCGTTGCCCACCACTGGGTACATGGGTTAAAAAAATTGTAGAAACGTTCCCTCTTTTATCCAACAGACTTTTTCAGTCTGAACTGTACTAAGATAGAATTGTATTGATCCCACAGAAAATTGTTGTGCCAGAATTTCAGTATAACGAACATACACAACAATCACACAATATATAAAAACATCAAAGAATATAAAAATACCAACATTTAAGTTCTGATGTTTAATATATTTATTACGTTTTTCACTTTATACACAATACAAAAATAACACACCCAATAGACAACCAACATTCCCCTAAGTACCATCACCTCAAAGAAAGAAAATATATATATATATATATATATATAAAAAAAAATAAAAATAATAATAATAAAAATTAATAATAATAATAATAATAATAAATAAATAATAATAACGAAAATTTAAGACCATACAAAAAATTCATATCAAGATTAGACTTGCTCAGCCAATATTCCAGGGTCTATTATTCCTGAACCTCTGTTGAGGGTTTATTGAAAAAAATCATAAACAATTTCCAAGTTTTATAAAAGTTATTCTCAGAGCCTCTCATCACATATCTGATTTTCTCTAGTTTAAGGTTAAGCAATACATCTTTTATCCAGTTTGACACTGTGGGTGGGGCAGCATCCTTCCATCTAAGAAGAATCAGACGGCGTGCTAGCAAGGTCGAGAATGCAATTACCTTTCTGCCTCCTTTAGGTAAACCTAAACCCTCAGGAGTGACACCAAAGAGCAGCATGAGTGGGTTCGGAGTAATTTGAATTCCAAAAACCGCTGAGAGTGCTTCACAGATACCAGTCCAGTATATTTGTATCCTGGGGCAGTTCCAAAACATGTGTAATAGTGTAGCTTCCTCTGATTTACATCTATCACATATAGGGTCGATTTGAGGATAGATTTTGGCCAATTTAGATTTATGAAGGTGTGCCCGATGTACTATTTTGAATTGGATGAGAGAGTGTCTTGCACACATTGATGATGAGTGGATTTTCCCCAAAATATCAGCCCAAACTACCTCACTAATTGTAATTTGAAGATCCTGCTCCCAGGATTGTTTAATTGTGTCAAAGGACCGGGAATCTAAATGTGAGATCAATTTCATCCAGGAACTGATCGCTTTGCTCCTTGTTGGGTCAAAAGACATCAGCTCATCAATTATATTATCAGAAGGTTTATCAGGAAAGACTGACATGTATGAGGTAATAAAGTGTCTAACCTGTAAATATCTAAAAAAGTGTGAAGCTGGTAAATCAAATTTGTTAGACAATTGTTCAAAAGAAGCAAATTTGTTTCCAATATAGAGGTCCTTAAAAAATGTTAAGCCCTTACTTTGCCACACGCCGAAAGTAGCGTCCTGCAACGAAGGAGGAAAAAGGATATTAAATGCGATTGGACTGGAAAGACTCATCTGACGAAGGCCATAATGCTTCCTAAATTGAGAGTAGATTGCCAGGGAGTTATAAACTATACGGTTCGAGGAGGTCTGATTAAGAGGCAAAGGTAAGGGTGCGCCAATCAAAGCTGGCATAGATAAAGGGGCACATGACGATTTTTCCATCTCTACCCAAATGGGACCATCATCATTAAAGCTGTAGTGCATCCAAAAAGAGAGACAATATAAATTACATGCCCAATAATAGTGCTGGAGATTGGGAAGGGCTAGACCCCCATCTTTCTTTGATTTTTGCAAGTGGTCTTTTTTAAGACGAGGCTTTTTGCTATTCCAAATGTAGGTCGAAAAGGCCGAATCTAACTTTTTAAAATAAGCACCTGGAATAACAACAGGGAGACATTGAAAAAGATATAGGAATTTAGGGAGCACTGACATTTTGATTGTATTCACTCTTCCTATTAGGGAGAGAGGAAGTGTTGACCATTTATTTAGGTTACATTGGGTTTCGGTAAGCAATTTCTCAAAATTACTCTTATAGAGGTCATCCAAAGTCTTTGTTATTGTAATACCTAGATAGACAAGGCTATGATTACTTATCTTAAAAGGTGTAGCGCTTCTGATATAATTTAGGCAGGCATTTAGAGGAAAAAGCTCACTTTTGTTTACATTTACTTTATATCCAGAGATTTCCCCAAACTGAGAGAGAAGCGTTGAAATATGAGGGATGCTCTGTTCTGGCTCTGATATGTATAATAAAAGGTCATCAGCATAGAGGGAAAGCTTATGCTCAATCCTACCCCTGGTAATACCTTTAATAGAGCTGTTTGTTCTTATTGCCAGAGCCAGAGGCTCAATAGCCAAAACAAAAAGTAAAGGGCTAAGTGGGCATCCTTGTCGGGTCCCGCGGTGCAAACTAAATGGTTTAGAGTAGAAGTTATTTGTTAGAATCATGGCTGATGGGGAGGAGTATAGTAACTTAACCCAGGATATAAATGGCCCACCAAAACCAAATCTCTCCAAAGTTTCAAACATATAGATCCACTCTACCCTATCGAATGCTTTCTCTGCATCAATGGAAAGAAGGCATTCAGAATTATTTTGACAAGGGGTATGCATAATGTTCAATAAACGACGTATATTATAAAAAGAGCGTCTGCTTTTAACAAACCCTGTCTGATCTGGGGATATAACACTGGGTAAGATCTGCTCCAGACGACAGGCCAATACCTTTGCTAATATTTTATAGTCGCTGTTCAGTAGTGATATTGGCCTGTAAGATGAACATTCTGTGGGATTCTTATCTTTTTTAAGCAGTAAAGTTATGCAAGCTTGATTCAAAGTGGGAGGGAGATATCCTTTCTTGAAAGAGTATTTATACATGTTTGTCAAAATTGGAACTAACTGATCGGAGAATGCTGCATAAAATTCGTTTGGCAAACCATCTGGACCAGGTGACTTCCGGGGTTGTAACAATTTTATTGCCCCCAATATCTCCTGCTCTGAAATGGGCATGTCCAGGGTAGCAACTTGATCTGAGTTTAGATTGGGAATGGATAAGCGTCCAAAAAAGTTTTGCAAGAGATGTGGGTTACAACAATTATCAGAACTATATAATTTATTATAATAATGCTGAAAAGCGTCATTTATTCCTTGCTGGTCCGTAATGATGATGTCATCTTGAGATGTTATCCCACCAATAGTTAATTTGGCCCTTGCACCCCTAAGCTGCCTTGCCAAAATCTCCCCAGCCTTATCACCGTGCTCGTATATGCTACTTCTATTTTTCAGCAATAAATATTCTATCGATTGAGATGTAATTAAATTATGTTCTGCATTAAGTCTAAGCCAACATTTAAGTTCTAAAACAGGTCAGGTTTAGACAGAAACATTAAAGTGTTTATCAGAATCAGAAGAATCAGAATCGGTTTATTATTGCCATTGTCAAAGAATAAAATTCACTGACTAGGAACTTGCTTTGGCATAGAGGTGCAATAAAAAGATGTAAAAATAGAATAAAAACACATGAACACACCAACCAATAAACACAATGCAGTACAGCACAATATTCACAATAATATTCACAATAAATGGCAGTCACAAATGGTGCTAGAAGATAAATGGAGTGATGATGTACAGTTTTACTTAACTTTTTAACTTTTTAACTTTTATTACTTTTGGTATTTTAGTATGTAGCATTTTTTATTTCCATTGCCTTTTTATTTCCACTAGTTCAAATAAGCTTCCAGTGTGTAACTTTTATTACTTTTGGTATTTTAATATGTAACATTTTTTATTTACATTGCCTTTTTATTTCCTCTTGTTCAAAAAAAACTCTCAGTGTGTAACTTTTATTATTTGTGTTATTNGAGTTTCTCCTCCGGGGAGGAAAGTATCCAGGACGATGGGGTGTGCTGGTTTTGTACGAGGATCTCCACAGACTCTGAATTCAAACGGAAGCTCAGCAGGTCTTTGGACAGCTGGTGGAAGTGTTCACTGTGTGACCTGCATTTCTGCTCCAGGTCGCGAAGCTTGACCTTTGACAAAGAAGGCAAAGTGTAGAAATAGTCATCTTGAGCAACAGGAGGGGTAGAGAAAGAAACAGAAAATCTGGGAGGCTGAAATTTATCAAATGTAATTGTACAGAATTGGCCCTTCAAAAGAGTAGCTGTTCTATCCATTGTTGCTGATTGAGCACTGGCCTAATTACAAAAAGATCCCTAAAGAACCATCTGGTGTAACGTTATATTGAAACTTCAGCAGTCTGCCTGAAGGGAGTGGATCAAAGAGTCCATGTGCAGGGTGAGAAGGGTCAGTCGTAATCCGACCAGCTCGTCCTACGGTCCTGGAGGCGTACAGATCATGGATGGATGGGAGACTACAGCCTATTACTTTCTCTGCAGAGCGCACAACACGCTGTAGTCTCTGTCTGTCCCTGGCAGTGGCCCCGGCATACCACACTGTGATGGAGGAGCAGAGGATGGACTCAATGATGGCCGTGTAGAACTGCACCATCAGCTTGGCCGGCAGCTTGGCCTTCCTCAGCTGTCGCAGGAAGTACATCCTCTGCTGAGCCTTCTTGATGAGGGAGCTGATGTTCAGCTCCCACTTGAGGTCTCGGGTGATGGTCACACCCAGAAACCGGTAGGAGTCCACAGTGATGACGGGGGTATCGTTGAGGGTGAGGGGGGGCAGAGGGGCTGTGACTCTCCTGAAATCCACGATCATCTCCACCGTCTTCTGGGCATTGAGCTCCAGGTTGGTGCAGGATTAATTTTATTGCTAATTGTGTAGGAAAGAAGAAATAAGTTGAAAAGTTTGAGAGCCACATGGTGGTTCTGTGGTAAGAGTCCAGTGTGGCATCATGCAGGGATGGTCTGAAGAACTTTTCTTAAAACATTTTGAAATCTATAAAACAAATATTTTATACGGATTTATTTGTACAAAAATGCTGTCAAACTATCATTTATGACTATTCTATGTCTAAACTATTATATTTATGACTATGACTACACCTAATAACGCAATACAAGAAATAAATAAATAAAAAAGTATTTTATTCTGAAATGTAAACATCACTTCCTGTTGCTCAAACCATGTCCTGTCGCTTATTTACGAGAGAAGATCAAGGCAGCCTTTACTGTTGTTCTCCTTCTTCCACCGAATGAATTGTTTTGTTCTGACTTCATTATTTATCACTTGATTTATCTCGCAATTCCCGCGCATGCGTCTTGGAGCGGCGCATCCATGCGGACCTGAGCTGAGCGGAGGCAGTGGACTTTGGACTCGCTCAGCTGCGACCTGCGGAGCGGAGCGGACACGGACCGCGTGTAGTGTATTTTTGGGGTAACTCAAAAAATGCTGATCTGACTCCAAATCAGCCCAAATTATCCCCACCCGCCCAGAGCTATTTTTAGCCGCAAAGTAGAGCATGAAATCAGCCCAAATGGCGGTAAACCGCCCAATCTAGCAACGCTGTACACAGCTCTGTTTCTTCTTTTCTTGTCTTCACTCATGGGGTGGGCACAGCGAACTATTCAGTAGGGATGGGGCAGATCCGATCCAGTATCGGTATCGGTATCCAATACCAGCATAATTTAAGTATCGGATATCGGATCCAACCTGCCGATATTTCTGATCCAGCTTCAATGAGCACTTGTGTTCCATCACATTCTGTGACTGCCGTCTTAACATTGTGTGAGTTAAACCCAATGAAGACAGTCTTGAACCTTACAACAGGAAACTCACTAACTTTAACAGCACACAAGAGGCAGGTATAGAGCTGCCTCTTGTGAATTATGAATTATGAGAAAGACAACAAAATCCACTCCTCTTAACCACTAAGGGAGTGGATTTTGTTGTCTTTCCCATCATGTTTAGCTTTTTTTTTTGTTTTCCAGCTGCACCTAAAGCTGGAAAACTAAAAAACGCTAAGCATTATGGGAAAGACAACAAAATCCACTCCTCTTAACCACTAAGGGAGTGGATTTTGTTGCCTTTCCCATCATGCTTAGTGTTTTTTTAGTTTTTCCAGCTGCACCATGAGTGACAAGGACATGTGTGTGGTATAGAGCTGCCTCTTGTGTGCTGTCAAAGTTTGTGAGTTTCCTGTTGTAAGGCTCAAGAGTGTTGTCATTGGGTGTATCTCACACAATGTTAAAATGAATTGTCTCAGTACAAAAATTTCATTAGACAGATTCACATACCTGAACAGTATCGGATCGGAAAAGTATCGGTATCGACCGATACCCACTTTTTAAGTATCGGTATCGGATCAGAAGTGAGAAATGTGGATCGGTGCATCCCTACTATTCAGCCAATCATGGCCGTTGTTCTGAGGCAAACACATGCACGTCACTCTTAGGTTAAATTTAGAAAAGCAAGATTGGCTGGAATTTTCAGATGCCTTCACAAGGTTCACAAAAAAAACCTTTGACAGACAGTTGCAATATGCTGATGGCAACCGATTACAACCACACATTCACGGAACGGTCAAGTTATGGTATTTTTGTCCTTTTTTGGGATCGTACAGAGGTCAACATTGTCATACAAATACGACAATTGTCCTACACCTGGCAACACTGACTGCACTACTCAATCAATGAGGAGGGGAGGAGTCTAGAGTTGAAGAATGCAGAGTTTCTCTGTTGAGCTCGTCACTTCATTTCTGGTTACTAGTCGTGGAGGGTCAGATGAAATCACAGCGCTGCAATAATTCTGCACCTTTTACTTGCCTTAATAGGAAATTAGTTGTAAAACTTTATTATTTTCTGCCGTTATTTGTGTCGGCGTGAGTCTTCTTTCCACCTGGGATAAACGTGCTGGCTTCAACACCGTGGTCGAATGCCAAAACAAAATTTACAAAATACTTGTTTCAAATTGTACTTGCCTTTTTTCATTTTTATTCCAGGTGTCAGCAACCTGTCAGTGTATAAGCCACTATTTTTTTCTCACGCTTTAGAACCTGCAGTGTGCAGGAGCAGCTAATTTATTTTATCTTAAAAAAGTATATATAATTTTCTTATTTTGACAAGCTGCCAACCTTTTTCCCTTTGAATAATATTTTCTTTTGACACTCCAATTTAGTTACTAAATACCTATACTGTAATCTCTCACTCTGTTGCCATGTGACCAAGTTGCCCCTTTTCCTGTTTAAAAATCTGCTGGCTCTTGAGATAAATAACATTAACTGACTTTATGTAAGTGAATGTTTTCTGGGCAATGCCTTGAGACGACTTCTATTGTGACTTTGCGCTATATAAATACTGTAAACTCAATTGAATTGAAATACTGTACCAGTAAAGTCAAATAAAATAAAAACTGAGGGGAGGAACCGAGGAGAGACTGTGGGCGGTTCCACTTTGCAGATTCTAAATAAAAAGCTCATAAAATTAAAAAAATTGTCACAAAGGCATTGTTAAGGAAAAAAAACATTTATGTATATAGCACGGTTTGTGTACTGGCATATACTTTATATTGCTTTCTGGTTACTGGTACATATGGTATTTTCATACAATTTAAAAAAAATAGTTCTAAATATTGCTAACAGAGCAGGAGGGCGTTCCCCCTTCCGGGACTTCTCTAATGTTCAGACACTCGTGCTCTGGAGCAGAAGTGATGCTGAAGTTGTTAACATTTATTTTTAAAGCGCATTTTCACTTACCAAAAACATGCTTAACAATAAAAATAAATGGCAGTAATGTAATTTAATAAACACTTACCATACTGTAGGTTTTTTTCCGGGTACTGCCGATCACATGACCTCAAGTAGGATTTGTGGGTAGAATTTACCGGTATGTACATATAAAAAAATAATTTTGATTACATAGGTGTTTAGTACTGTTATGTCTAGTGGTTACCAGGAGTGTGTTCTTCTTAGACTAGTTTGTGTTCATTCTGTTGGTTGAATGGTTATTTACCGTAGTAAATTACCGGTAACCATAAGTCAGAGCATTTCATCATTAAGTCCTGTGAGTGCAAGTGTGAGTCTGAGAATAAATAGTTCATGTGTGTGTTGAAGGCAAATCGATAGTTATGTTTACAAGGCCATAATAATCGGATTAAACAGCCATTCAGAATAAAAATGTGGGTAGAAACCAAACAACAGAATCACTGATTTAAAACAGGTTTAAATAATAATTGACGATTCATCTTTTCAAAATTTGACAGTTTTCTCAGTAAGTTGTACAACCAGCTATGATGCAGAACCCATTCAATCTCACAGGATTTCGCCGTATCCACGGAGGTGCCGGTAGCCGCTGGCTTCGTGTAATCCCGGGGCACTCAGGTCGACAGGGGGGTGCCCCATTGAACGCAGTGATTCGAGGTGTGATGGCTCGTGAGCAAGAACTTATTATGCGCCGAGAGAACATCACACGCAATGCCGAGCTTGATAAAGGTGTTGCCGCTCTAAGTCTACTCGGTGGCGGCTTGGAAGAGATGCTCTTCCCTTTGTTGCTAGGACTCCCTGCCCTCCAAGAACTGGTGGCCGCTGCCGCCGGGGTAGCTACAATCGAAGCTGATGATCTAGCCATGGATATGGATATCGATGTTGCGACCTTTGTAAATGATTGGCCAGTCGGATTTCCAGTTGCTCCTGACGGGAACGGCATTGTTATCTTGCGCTCCGCCAACTGGAGGACTTGGATGGATCAAATAAGAGCAGCTGCACAAGGGGCTCCGAATAACGACGCAATTGCAGCTCCGGCTGGGACCAACCCTGCGCCGTTGCCCAATGAACTTCATCCTTGGGCCCTCTCTGGGTATCATAACTACGACCGTCAACATCAGGTCAATTTGCCAGCACGTACAGGGAATCTGCTAGGCATTGTCGAGTTGATAACCATAGTGGCCCTCGAGGCACCCGGAGCCAATCGCCGCCGAGGTGAGATCCTAAATTTGACTGTCCTAGGAGTGACCACCCTCAGCTCGGGAGGAAACATAACCACCACCCGCCTGAGAAAGGTTATCACAGCAGCAGCACGCGAGACATTAGCGCCTATTGACTTCACCAAAGAAGATGTTTAAGCTGCCTGGGACTTCCTCACTGCAAACTGGGCAGGCCATGCTAAGGGACATCACTTCCAACAAATGTTTGCTTGGCTCGCACAGTCAACCCAGACCATTGCCCTCCGCCTCGGAATCCTTTGCCAACAAGCTGAGTGGAAGATGCTGACTGGGATCGTGACTACCATCCGAGCGATCAATGGCTTCCAAGACTTCCCGTGGCAGGATCTCTTTAACATGATCCAAGCTCTGACTGGCCAAGATGAGTCTGCGGCTGTTCTTCGATTTGCTGAATATATCAACCCATTGGGACCCCCTCCTCATCAAGCTGTGCACCTTCAAGGAGGAGGCCACTGGGCCGGGTGGGAGTTCGCTCTTCGAACCCAGCAGCAAGGGCTTTTAAAGAACCCAGAGTTCATAAATGCTCTTTACTGTGCCGTACAGCTATCCATCCAGGCTGGAGGAAACATGAGCCTTAGAGGGTATGCCGGCATCCAAAATTAAACAATTCCAGCCCGAGCAATACAGTAATTGATAACTGGGTGGCAGCTTATTTGGGCAACCAGGGTGCTAACAACTTTCCATTTCCCCAGCATGCTGGACAGGACGGGCGAAATGTGACCGGAATTTGTGCCCACCAAGTGTAGAGTTGTGAACTTACTGGGAACGAACTAACAGTGTTATAGTCTCACGTTCTAATGAGACTAAGTTTTTCTAGTTCGGTGTGTGAATTTTCCACGGGTGTGCAATCTGGTGGTGGGTTATAGGATTTGTGTTTTAAGATTGTATGGTTGAATCTCTTTTGTGTTTTGTTCACGTTGGCAAGATCCAACAATGTAGAAATCAAAATTTCGCAATTGTTTTCAAAAAAAATAAAATAATAATTGTGTCCCCATTCTGCTTATCCTAAAGTGTTTCATCTCGATCCAAATTAATTTATTATCCGAATGAGAGGGGTGGTTTATGCAGATTCATAAACCAAACAGTGTGCATGTAAACTTAATCTGATCAACTTTTTCTGATTGTGGAAAACTGACCTGACTGCGCATGTGTGACCTATGTCAACCTCACATATTTCCCCTGACACAAGGCAGAACGTTTTTCTCTCGGGCTTTGCTTTCACTAGGGAACAGTTACACGCCTGCACAATTCAACAGACCCAACATTTGATGTTTACATTGAAGCTAATAGTTTATTGGCAGAAAGGAGGGTCACGTGGTAGTGTAGGTGGTCCCAGGGCAGTCCCGAAGCAGTCCAAGGC
This sequence comes from Garcialebias charrua, assembly GCA_038048925.1. NCBI lineage: Eukaryota > Metazoa > Chordata > Actinopteri > Cyprinodontiformes > Rivulidae > Garcialebias > Garcialebias charrua. The sequence goes on along the minus strand of JBBPBX010042038.1, from coordinate 1,425 downwards.
GGTTCCAGGAGGCGGTGACGACATCCGGGGTTTTTATAACCGTGGCCCTGCCTTTGAAGATGTGTGTGTGGACTGTGCTCGGAGTCAGGTCTGTTGTTGCTGTAGGGTTTATTCTTATTATGTACAATAAACCTGCATAAACTTGCACATTCGTTTCAGACTTTCCTTCAACCTTTTGAATTTGTAACACTTCACTGACAGGAAGGAGGAAATGGATTTGTCACGACTCACGAGCGAATTAAAACATGTCCAACGTTGCTTCGTGAACCTCTGATGATTTCTGCTGGATTTTGTGTTGTTGGATAAGTGATTCATGGTTTTATTATATTTTTTAAACAGTTATATTATCATATAAACACAGAACTTCGGAGCGCAGAGACAGAGGAGGCGGAGCATTCCAGACATTCCAGACCAGCGCTGACAGACATGAGGAAGTCACGAGCGAATTAAATCATGTCCAAACGTTGCTTCGTGAACCTCTGATGATTTCTGCTGGATTTTGTGTTGTAGGACTAGCGCTCCATGGTTTTATTATATTTTATTAGAAGGTTTTATTACCATAAACACAGAATATTGCAGCGGCTCTGAGCAGAGAGCAGCAGGGGGAGGAGCAGATCCCAAGTTCAGCAGAAGCACGGAATGTGCCATATATGGCTCTGAGGGGAGGGAGCAGAATGCTTTTCTGCGCTGAAAATATTTCTAAGTCCCAGAGTGTTCAAATATCGCAGACCCTACCTTTAATGGTTAATACTGTATTTGTGTGTGCGGGGGTTGTTTGAACTCCAGTTTGTCTGGACATAGATTTCCGGCACAAAAAAGCCAGCTGTCAGAGCTTGGGTGAGGTTTGTCCAGTTGAAAAGGCAGGATTTCACCAACAGAAGCGTCACGACCAACTCCGTGATTTGTCAGGAGGATTACAACGACAGCGACCTGAATGAACAGGATTGGCTTCAGAAGTAAGGACAAGAATATAATTTATTTATTTTTTGGTTGAAATGGTTGTGGTGAAAGTGGTTTTGGAGCTATAAATTACGAAATGCACAGAGCTAAATCTACGCTAACTCGACTCGGTTTCAGCAGTGGCCCCGGCCCCGCCTCGCCCCGTGCAGTCACCTACATCACTAACATTGATCCTGCTTGTTAATGTACATTTAACATAAAAATAATTATAGTTACGATGAAAACGATCATTAAATACGCAATAAAAAAACGGTCGATTTCTTTATCCCCCTACTAAAAATGGACTATTCCATGTTGATGACAACTTCCGGGTCAGTCGTGAACTCGAGGGCTAGTTCTGTGGCTAGCTGGTTGTGCTGGGTACTTGGATAAATCCGCAGACAACCCCGATGTTTCAAGCCAAATTAACGTGGCCGGATGATTTTATTGTGTCTTCTGTGTACACCACGCGACGGTGAGTCGTTA
>JBBPBX010042037.1:17146-28580 GCA_038048925.1 Garcialebias charrua | reverse complement strand
GTGTGACTGTGTTCACACAATACTAAAAGTTTAATGCATATACTGATTATTGAGCATGAACTTTATTGTTTTAATGCATACATCACTCTTCGTACCAACAATGATATAAAAAGAAATTATGGATGGGATCTCTTCTTTGTCGTCTACGAGTTACATTCAGTCAGTCGGTTCTCACCTACCGGTAGTTGCCTTATTTTTTTTAAATAATTGATAAATGCACAGAGTTTTTTAACCTTGATAAGGCAAAGAATCACAAAGAAACAAACCAGGCTGTTAAACCTGACCATATATATTTTTCAGAGGACCAGTCAGAACGTATAACATCAACTAGAATATTGAATACTTGCACATCCGACTGAAGCTTATGCAGCGGCTAACGTGTTTAAATGGTTTGCCAAAAGGCAGCTCATGCAATTCACTGATCAACATCATGTATGCTGTGAAAACTTGCATAACGTACAGAGGTGGAAAAAAGCCAGTCTGTAAGAAGAGCAGCAAAGCTAAGCCAAGTCCACCTCCCTCTCTATCCCCACATACTTGAGGGCGTCGGCTTGGCTGTATCTGTGGGAGGAAACATCGAGTTAAAAAAGTTAATATCAACACATCTTTAGAAACTTGCAAAGAAGTCAGTCACAATATCCAGAGGCCTTGATGCCTTTTCTCCTTAATTTTACGTTTAAGTGGCCGGAGCGTCACAAAAAGGCCCGTGACTCTACCTGTAGTCAAAGAAGAGCTCTTCTCCTTGCAGGATCGCTCGTTTGGCAAAGATTCCAATGCGGTGATCTCCGTTGACCATCACAACTGAAAGGGCAACAAACGTCAGCGCCAGCCAACAGACGTCTGGAGGGTCTGAATCTGCCGAGCAACACCCACTCACCTTTAGCATAGCAGTTGGGATTAACGGAGTGATTTGCAAAGCGAATCTTGTTCCCCTTTCGAGTGGCGTCCACTACAAAATCTACGGAGACAAATTCAGGATTTTTAACTATTGCGTCATCACGTTTGGCTCACATCGCAGCAAGAAACGAGAGCGAAAAACTTACCGTTGTTCAAGTTGAAAAGAAAACTAGACATGTATTTGTCGTAGATCCTCCCACGTCGGTCCGCCTCATCTTGGGAGATCAGCTGCTCGTAAAAAAAGAAAAAAGTAATTGTATGCATGAAATAAAAAAAAACCTGTGAATGACATAAAGTGAGAGTGAAGTGCATGAGCATGCCTCTCCGCAGTACTCCGAGATGAATTCATTCTTCTGAACAGGCTCCTTGATGAACGTTCCCCACCCAGCAACATCTGACGGAGCCAGTAATAAGTGCTGAAGGAGAAGCCAGATGTTGAAGATCACATTCCACCAACTTCCACAATATACCAGAGTGAAACGTTTAGTCGAACCTTTTTGAAGCCCCTCTGAATGCCGCAGTTCTTACAGGACACCACTTTGCTTTCCCAGTGCTCTGCAGCTCCGCAGGTCATGCACAGATCTGGGTCGCACTCCCTCACAGCCAGGTAGCAGGGACACTGCTTGGTGTTGCACTGGGTCTTACAGCGGCAGCCCGGGAAGCGGTTCTGGCCTGCACAACATTCAGACACGAGGAAGACGACGGACGTTTACTACCCAACTGTGCGCAGCAATACAAAAATATACAGCGCAGTAAAAAGTATTCACTCCCTTTAAGAGATCTTTTTTTTCTGCTTTTGCTTTTTTCACATTTAAAATGATCAAACAAATGTTATCAAACATGATTAAATACAAAATGCAGTTAAAAAAAAAAAGAATTCATTTAATTAGGGAAAATGCTATCCAACTCAACCTGGCCCCTGAAAAGTAAGTAGTCCTAGACCAGGGCTCTGCAGCTTGCCGCTCTGGGGCCACATGTGGCTCTTTAGTCTCACGCCAAATTTACACTACACGCGTTCCGGCTCCGCCCGCTCCGGTCCGACCTCCGCAGCAAATACGCACCCATTATAATAAATGAGAGCGTTTACACTGGCTCCGCACGGCGGCGGCGAGCGGACGGCAGTCCGTCAAAATTAGATCCGATCCTATTTCTGCCGGACGCCGGAGCTGTGCCGGAGTCAACTTTTAAAGATTACGTTGCACCAACAGGAAAAGGAACGAGCACAACTTCCGTATTTACAAAATAAAATCACCACGGGCGGACTAATCCTAGCTCTATACGGATTTATTTGTACAAAAATGTTGTCAAACTATCATTTATGACTACGCCTACAAACGCAATACAAGAAATAAATAAATAAATAAAGTATTTTATTCTGAAATGTAATACATCACTTCCTGTTGCTCAAACCATGTCCTGTCGCTCATTTACGAGAGAAGATCAAGGCAGCAGTCTCTACTGTTGTTCTCCTTCTTCCACCGAATGAATTGTTTTGTTCTGACTTACTTATTTATCACTTGATTTATCGCGCGATCCCGCAAATCCCGCGCATGCGTCTCGGAGCGGCGCATCCAGGCGGACCGGAGCGGAGGAAGTGGAAACTGGACTTGAAACGCTCAGCTGCGACCTGCGGAGCGGAGCGGGGCGGAGCCGGAACGCATGTAGTGTAAATTTGGCGTCAGACTGAGGAAGTCTTTCGGACGAAAGACGAAACGTTTCTACAGTTTTTTTGTTTTGTTTTGTTTTTTGAATGTCCAGAGGACCAGACTTAGCTTTTTTAGATTTTTCTACCTGGATCATTGAGCAGCATCAGGGCGATTCATTGTAGTTCATTCACAATTTTACAAGAGAAGCAGCAACTTGTTTGTATAAGGCCAGGATGGTTTGAATGCCATTTTTCTCTTAATAAATAAAATCAGCATTTGAAAACTGCATTTTGTGTTTACTAAGGTTATCGTTTTCTGAGGTTAAAATTTGTTTCCTGATCTGAAACAACAAAGTGTGACTCTAAAGGCCCCGGCAGAGCTCTGCGTAAGGCAGTATGCTGCTGTACGCCGTACGTACGCAGAGGCACAAGCGTAGCCCCGCAGGGCACGAACGCGAGGCGCGTTGTCTCACAATAAACTGCCCGGTGCCGGACTGTTTTGTGTGAGACACAAATGTATTAAATTCCTCTTCTTCTTCGCTGATCTGGACTGTTCTTTTGTTTTTTTGCCAAAAGTCAAGTGATCGCGTCCTCCTCCGACTCCATGACTGAAATTATGAGAAATGAATGAATTTGTCACGAGTGAATTAAACTAGAGTCCTACGTGGCTGTGTGAGGTTCTAAATATTTCCTGGTGGGCTGTGGGCTGCAGGACCAAGGCTCCCTGTTTTTATTTTTATTTTTTAGAACTTTTTATTAACATATAAAGTTTAGAACACCGCAGCGGCTGCAGCCTGACAGCTCGTGCCTCCCCCCCCCACCCGACCTGTCAATCAATTCAGTAGGCGTGTCAGCAAATGACCAATCAGCGACCTCAGTTTGTCCCGTAGGTAAACGCTCTGCCCGCAGCTGCTCAAATGACGTCAAGAATTTGGAGCGAAAACGCGAGCATTAACGCGAGAACGAACACAGAGCTGTGCCTGTGAACGCGTGCGCACAGAACACGCGCGTAGAGCGGCGTACAGGCCGTACGCAGAGCTCTGCCTGGGCCTTATCAAGGTTAAGTCAGGTCCTCTGGATGGATTCTACTTTGTTGCATCCAAAGGACTTCTTCAGTCTTCTTCACGGTTACTCTTAGATTTATCTACCGTATTTCTCACTGTACAAGTCGTAAAGTTTTGCATAAATTAGCATGCCCTGCGACCAATACAGCGAAGCGACGTGTTAATGTTTTTCCCCATATTTATAACCAATTTTTGGCTGAGATCTGACAATTTCATTCATTCTGACATGGAAAATATTAAACACTAACATTTTCAGCTGCTAGGGGAGCTCAACAAATATGGCAAACCTTGCGTCACATTAATAGGTTAAAGTGGCTATTAATGAGACACTTGGCTTGCCATACAAAGCCACCTTCATCTCGCTCCAGAACTCCTGGAACAAACATCAAATCAGCTGCAGTTCACTGCTCCGCCCAGAAGAAATGCAGCTGATTTGACCATCAAAGTGCATTTATTAAGGAAAAGTTAAACTGAGACACACCTTTACTATAATGTCGAGCAAACAAATAATTGTTTTTAAGTGTTAGTTTTGTAAAGATTTTGTTAAAAGTCCTCCTGTGCGCACTCCCGCGGCCACCATCCGCTCCTGCTTCCTGTAACATCTTACAAAAAGATCTGAAAATCTCGACCTTGACTTCTCTAAATGGTTTTAAGAATCTGTTGGAATCCTGGCAAAAACCAATGCTGACATGTTCCTGTTTTTAATTTTATACATCTACCTTATAATCTGTCTGTTTTGCTACTTTGATATATTTGTTTTAACTTGTTAAAAAAACTGTATTTCTCTCTTATGATTGTCTATTGTTGATTGTCCAAGGAAAGTCTACTGTTGCTGTTCATCATTCTTTGTTTGTAGACAGGTCTCTCTTGTAAATGAGTCCTCGAGGTTCAATGAGATTAACCTGACTAAATAAAGGTTGAATGAATGAATGAATTTGGCAACCAATCGAGTTTTGGCACAACACCAGGCCACGTTTCCGGGTGGTCAGTGGTGACGTAAAATAGATGTTACTTATACGTTGAAGCGACATATTTATGTTTTTTTCCAATTTATTAGACATATTTGGATTGATGCGACTTATATGGCGGTGCGACGTGTACGGCGGCAATTACGGTACCGGTACATGGATTATTGAACTTGCATCAGGACATCAAAGTGTGACGATAAATAATTCTGTAATGAAGCATTAACTTTCACTGCACTTTAATGTGCCTTTTGACTCAGAAGTTCTCAAAGTATTAATATGAATACTCGTATTTAAAATACAGTATGATGGCAGATTCATCTGACAGAGCTCTGAGACTGCAAGCTTATTAGCATTTAGCTTATTCTCAAGCAAGAATAAGCTAAATGTCTTCCCAGAATGTGTCTACTTAGAGAAAATAGTCCACAACAAGAGGTCCAGGCTGTGTTTTTCCCCTCAGTGATGGTTTTAACCTCCATTCATATCCTCCATGGATTCTTGTGTCTGTATCATTAAGCTTCTTGAAGCTGGAAAGATTTGACTCATACTGATGATGCTGCACGTCGACCGCAGAGCCTGTAACATCGCTTTGATTTCTCTCCAAGCCTTTAAAGCACACACATGTTGAAATGGGGGCTGCTTCCTGTTTGGCCCGGGCTCTCCGCTGCTACGGGAAAAGGCGGGGATAACGAGGAGGAGGAGGAGAGAAGGTGACTGGACCACAACACGAGAACAAATGAGGCAAATCTCTTCCAAAACAACAGAGAAATGTTTACTTCATGTCATCCACTCTTTCTGAATTGATAGCTCTCCAGAGTGCAGAATGAAATAAAAATAATCCTCCACACCATGGCCCTTTCAGAAAACACATTTTTGAGTCAGTTCTGTGGTCAAAGTTTCACCATTTCAGATGAAGCTTTGAGATAAACAGACAACCAACTATTCCCACCAGGATGCAGTTTCTCTGACCGCTGCAGAAACATATTTCAGTCTGCAGCTCAGCTCCACTGTGACCCAGTAAAGTTGTTTTTTTTTAAACCAGTTCAGAACATTCAGAGAAAAATACCATCTGGGAAAACAGACTGAATATGGATATTATTTATGTGAAGGACATAGATGAATGTGGGATTTGTGACAGGTGAAATAAAGACAAGGTGACACTTACATTCGAGCTCACACTGGCAGAACTTCTCACAAAAATTCTGGGTCATCACACAAGGACAGGAGCTGTCGCAGGGGTGGTCAGGGTGGTCACATGGCTGGTAGTTGTACACCTGATTGGACGAGTTATCTGGAGCAACACAGGACAAAGCCCTCAGAACACTGGAAGCTGAGTGGTGATATGGACCAGGCAGCAGGCAGGATGTCATTTACCTTTCTTCAGCTGAATTTTTGCCCATAATCTGCAACATCAATCAAGCATAATAAATAGGTTTGTTTAGATTGTTTTAATTACTTAAACTTACATTGATTGATAAATGATTGCTATATAAAAAAAACAATAAGCAGGAGCTTGCCTGTGTTTCCTTTTCTTCTTTTGGGGTGAGATGCCTCCATCTTCCACAGGAATATGAAGAATCAGAGCTTCTTTGACGGCAAACTCAAACACCTGCGAGAAATGACAAACAGCATCATTCCACAAATTCATCTCACACGTTTACGCCACTCCTCCCTGGGCTGCCACCTTACCCTGGTGGAGAGGTTTGAGTGTCTCAATGATCCTAGAAGCTATGCTGTCAGGGGCTTCATGGCCCTAGTAGGGTCACTCAAGGCAGACAGGTCCTAGGTGAGGGACCAGACAAAGTGCAGCCCAAAGACCCCTTATGATGAATAAAATAAATGGAGTCAATGTTCCCTCGCCCGGACGCGGGTCACCGGGGCCCCACTCTGGAGCCAGGCCCGGAGGTGGGGCACGTTGGCGAGCGCCTGGTGGCCGGGCTTTTACCCATGGAGCTCGGCCGGGCACAGCCCGAAGAGGAGACGTGGGTCCCCCTTCCCATGGGCTCACCACCTGTGGGAGGGGCCAAAGGGGTCGGGTGCAATGTGGGATGGGTGGTGGCCGAGGGCGGGGACCCTGGCGGTCTGATCCTCGGCTACAGAAGCTGGCCATTGGGACATGGAATGTCACCTCTCTGGTGGGGAAGGAGCCTGAGCTAGTGTGTGAGGTTGAGAGGTTCCGACTAGAAATAGTCGGACTCACCTCAACGCATGGCTCTGGCTCTGGAACCAGTTTCCTTGAGAGGGGTTGGACACTCTTCCACTCTGGAGTTGCCCCTGGTGAGAGGCGCCGAGCAGGAGTGGGCATACTGGTTGCCCCCCATCTTGGTGCCTGTACGTTGGGGTTCACCCCGGTGAACGAGAGGGTAGCCTCCCTTCGCCTACGTGTGGGGGGACGGGCTCTGACTGTTGTTTGTGCCTATGCACCAAACGGCAGCTCAGACTACCCACCCTTTTTGGAGTCCTTGGAGGGGGTATTGGAGAGTGCGCCTCCTGGGGACTCCCTTGTTCTACTGGGGGACTTCAACGCTCACGTGGGCAATGACAGTGAGACCTGGAGGGGTGTGGTTGGGAGGAACGGCCCCCCTGATCTGAACCCGAGTGGTGTTCTGTTATTGGACTTCTGTGCTCGTCATGGATTGTCCATAACGAACACCATGTTCAGGCATAAGGGTGTCCATATGTGCTCTTGGCACCAGGACACCCTAGGTCGCAGTTCGATGATCGACTTTGTTGTCGTCTCATCTGATCTGCGGCCGCATGTCTTGGACACTCGGGTGAAGAGAGGGGCGGAGCTGTCAACTGACCACTACCTGGTGGTGAGTTGGCTCCGATGGTGGGGGAGGATGCCGGTCAGACCTGGCAGACCCAAACGTATTGTGAGGGTCTGCTGGGAACGTCTGGCAGAGTCTCCCGTAAGACGGAGCTTTAACTCCCACCTCCGGGAGAGCTTTGAACACGTTCCGAGGGAGGCGGGGGACATTGAGCCCGAGTGGGCCATGTTCCGCGCCTCTATTGTCGAGGCAGCTTATCGGAGCTGTGGCCGCAAGGTTGTTGGTGCCTGTCGTGGTGGCAACCCTCGAACCCGGTGGTGGACACCGGCGGTGAGGGATGCTGTCAGGCTGAAGAAGGAGTCCTATTGGGCCTTTTTGGCCTGTGGGACCCCGGAAGCAGCTGATAGGTACCGGCAGTCCAAGCGGCATGCGGCTCGGGTGGTTGCTGAGGCAAAAACTCGGGCGTGGGAGGAGTTCGGAGAGGCCATGGAGAATGACTTCCGTACGGCTTCGAGGCGATTCTGGTCCACCATCCGGCGTCTCAGGGGGGGAAAGCGGTACGCGACCAACACCATTTATGGTGGGGATGGCGTGCTGTTGACCTCAACTCGGGATGTTGTGAGTCGGTGGGCGGAATACTTCGAAGACCTCCTCAATCCTACTGGCACGTCTTCCACTGAGGAAGCGGAGCCTGGGGACTTTGGGTCGGGCTCTCCAATCTCTGGTGCTGAGGTCGCCGAGGTGGTTAAAAAGCTCCGCGGTGGATGAGATTCGTCCTGAGTTCCTTAGGGCTCTGGATGTTGTGGGGTTGTGTTGGCTTACGCGACTCTGCAATATCGCGTGGACATCGGGGGCAGTTCCCTTGGATTGGCAGACTGGGGTGGTGGTTCCCCTATTCAAAAAGGGGGACCGTAGGGTGTGTTCCAACTATAGGGGGATCACACTCTTAAGCCTCCCTGGTAAGGTCTATTCAGGGGTTCTGGAGAGGAGGGTCCGTCGGATAGTCGAACCTCGGATTCAGGAGGAGCAGTGTGGTTTTCGTGCTGGTCGTGGAACACTGGACCAGCTCTACACCCTCAACATGCCCTCTCCGGGTCGGGGAGGAGGTCCTGCCCCAAGTGGAGGAGTTTAAGTATCTCGGGGTCTTGTTCACGAATGAGGGAAAACTGGAGCGTGAGATCGATAGGCGGATAGGTGCAGCGTCCGCAGTGAAGCGGGCGCTGTACCGGTCTGTCGTGGTGAAGAGAGAGCTGAGTCAAAAGGCAAAGCTCTCAATTTACCGATCGATCTACGTTCCCACCCTCATCTATGGTCATGAGCTTTGGGTTGTGACCGAAAGAACAAGATCTCGGATACAAGCGGCTGAAATGAGTTTTCTCCGCAGGGTGTCTGGACTCTCCCTTAGAGATAGGGTGAGAAGCTCAGTCATCCGGGAGGGACTCGGAGTAGAGCCGCTGCTTCTCCACATCGAGAGGAGCCAGTTGAGGTGGCTCGGGCATCTGGTTAGGATGCCTCCTGGACGCCTCCCTGGTGAGGTGTTCCGGGCATGTCCCACCGGGAGGAGACCCAGAGGAAGACCCAGGACACGCTGGAGGGACTATGTTTCTCGGCTGGCCTGGGAACGCCTTGGGATTCCCCCGGAGGAGCTGCTCCAAGTGGCTGGGGAGAGGGAAGTCTGGGCCTCCCTACTTAGGCTGCTACCCCCGCGACCCGACCCCGGATAAGAGGAAGAAAATGGATGGATGGATGGATGGATGTACGTTTACAACAACAACGGCGTCCTTGTTGCAGTTAAATCGTGCAATACTGTGAGAGCTGCGTAAGACACATGAAAAGTGTCACAAAGCTTCCTGCTTCGCTCCATCTCCCGCCTCAAAACGACAGCGAGCAGGCCAGACACCAGTACGCACTGATGCACCTCTGGTTGCCAAACCCAGATGCTGCCTCTTCCTTAAGAAGCAGACACAATGATGCAGCTGGTTTCTGCTTTTACATGGAGCAAAGAACAAGTTTCTGTGCTGCAGAGCCATGGGAGTTCAGACAAGATTACTTTTTAGAGGAAAAGAGCCACATGTGTTACTGAACATGCCTGAAATGGGTCACCCTTGTTACACGTGTCTACATAAGACTGGACAAATTTCGCATTATTTAAAGTTACATCTTCTCCAAGTCCACCCTTATTGAGCCTTTATGAGAACTTGCATCATGAGTAATTATGAGAAATGTGGCGTCTGGTAAAGGGTCCCTGTTTCTGCTGCTATGTCCTCTCTCCAGTCAACCCAGTAATCCACGCCATAAAACCACACGCTCGACGTGCATGTGTCGTTATACTGACGCAAACAAAAGATCCAGTCAGCAACAGAAAAATATTTTTAAACAACTACGGCTCAGATTAAATGGGTCTTCACTAGAGTTTATATTCTATTAAACAACACTTATTTATGGCCATATTCAATTCAAAATACTTTATTAATCCCAGAGGGAAATTAAATGTTGTAGCTCATCTTCCTGGTTTCATCTGCTCACACAGACTCATGTTCGTGCTGCTGTTCGGAGTATTGTTTTTATGCTATTAGTGCTTAGTGTATTTCTATTTAACATATTTCTTAGTTCATATCTTAGATCTTGTTACTATTTTTGTTTTACATTTTATACTTTACTTGGATGTAACTGGGACCCTGTGTACACAATTTCGTTCCACCTCATGCACCCCATGTGATGCGTGTGACAAATAAAGAGCCTTGAATCCTTGAATTAAGAGTTGTTCTAGACGCTGATGGGCAGGAAGGATCTGCAGCAGTCCGTACCACAGCGGATCTGAAAAATCTGGCCACAGATGTTGATGCGTCCACCCAGACCCAGCGAGCCTCTTGGTCCTCCTGGGCAGCAGCACCACCTCCTGGGCAGCAGCACCTCCTGGATGTTGGGCAGAACTCCTCCCTGAGCGATGGTCTCTCCTCTCAGCAGCTTGTTGAGCTCCTCATCATTGCAGACAGCCAGCTGCAGGTGTCGGGGGGTGATCCTGGTCTTCTTGCTGTCATGAGCCACATTTCCTGCCAGCTCCAAGGATCTCAGCAGTCCCGTCACTCGAGCACCTACACCAGGTAGACGGAGATGCATCCACGGCGCCTCCTTTACAACTCATTTGGGATTTGGGACTGTATTTGAGGCAATATTTGAGCTTTGTGATGAATCAGCTGCTCCCGTTGTAAAAACCACCTTGTTGTCATGGTTACGCTTCATAACAAATGTCCAAAAGTAAAAAAGGAAAGCCCATTTACATCCAAAAAAAAAGTAAATAAAGTTTTCAAAAGCAATATCCCAGAATGAAAGTAACAGCTACTCCAACATGCAACCACCTTGAGGGGTGCAATTCTAGAACAGAATAAATAACAGAAGATTATTCCTAGTGTGTTTTCTAAAACAGTTGAGCTTTTGTTAAAATCTGAATTATTCATTTCTTTGTTGTTGTAAAAACTACATTTTGTGTTCATTAATGCCGAACACTGAAAGGCGACGCGGACAGTAATGCTTTAGAGCACGTGTTTGTGCCTGACTGTCACCCAAAGTATTTCAGGAACTCCTGGACAGATTTTAATGAAGCTTGCAGAGAATCATCAAATGATGAACCTTTACAAGTCAATAACTTTTGTCAGTCAATACAATTCAAGTTGCCACAGTCAGCCGACCTCATAAAACACACAAATGGCTCTGGCTCAGTCAAAATCACACACATTGTTGTAAAATCTGGTGTGGTAGTAGCTGAGACTGATTCCCAACACACACCTTGAGTTCTAATAGACTGTACCACCACCACTTTTACCTGTTTGCAGTTCTTGGTCCCGATGAGACGAGCGATGGAGCAGAAGTTGTTGAAGTATGTGCCGTGCAGAACCCTGAACAGGGACTCCTCTGCCCCGCTCCACTGGACCACACCGCCTGCCTGCTGCTCCCCATCATCCTCCCCTGGACGCAGCTTGGTGGGAGTCTGGCTGCGAGAATTCCCCTCTGGTTTGCACCAAAACAAGACACATGCATGCAAAGATTGTTCAAGGTTATTGGCCACTTTTGGCAGCCATTATCTGCTCTTAA
>JBBPBX010042037.1:0-11260 GCA_038048925.1 Garcialebias charrua | reverse complement strand
AAAAAAACTATAGTCCCCTTGCTTCTCCAGGTGTTACTAAAAGCATTTCTAAAAAGTCACAGTGACCCGCCGTTAACCAGCCAATAAAAACAGAGTTTTTAACCAGCCAATAAAAACAGAGCTTCTCACTTCTCACGCTCCTAACCCACGCCCCCGCCTGTCCCAGCCCCAGCGGCCGCGCAGGTTCTCGTTGAAATAATTGCAAAGCGATGCAAAACTGTTTTGTATGTGACACAAATGTATTAAATTCCCCTTCTTCATCCCTGATCTGGACTTTTCTTTTGTTTTTTTTGCCAAAAGTCAAGTGATCGCTTCCTCCTCCACTGACTCCATGACTGAAATGATGAGGAAATAGATGAATTTGTCACGAGCGAATTAAACTGGGTTCAACGTGGCTGCGTGAGGCTCTGCAGATTTGCTGGTGTTCTGGTGTGCTGGACCAGCGCTCCATGTTTTTATTTTATTTTTTAGAACGTTTTATTAACATATAAACACAGAACTTCGCAGCGGCTGCCACAGGACATGCAGTGGAGGTGGAGCTAAGAAGGCAGAGCTGAATTTCTGCGAGAGCAAGGGGAAGCAGAGCCATATATGGCTCTGAGGGGGAGGGATCAGAATGCTTTCCCTGTTGAAAATGTTTCTACGTGCTGCGTTCTACAGAAACTGCAGACTGCACCTTTAAGTTATGCAAAAAAACAGTGACTTATACAGCGAAATTTACAGTATAGACATGGGTTTTCTAAAGTGACTGTCTGATTTTTTTCTGCTTTTGAAAGAGATCAAAGCCATCAGCTGTGAGATCAGTGTCCTACCTGAGGAGGAGGTGGTTTCATGGTCGCTGTCGCCCTCCTTGTTGTCCTCAGCAGACCCAGCGGGTCCAGGACAACCAGAACTGGAGGGACGCTGCTGCCTGCGTCGCCTGCGAGACCTCTTCGACCGTAACGCAGCCTGATGCAAAAACTCTTTAGCTCCTCGCTGGACAGACGAGCCGGCGGTGGGAAACACGTTCAAATATAAAAAGTCACGTGGAGGAGCAGAGGCAGCACAGATGTGTTGTGTAGCTGCAGGCGTCGTACCTGTAACAGGAAGCAGTCTTCACCGCATGGTTCCGTCTCCATGCGGATCTCCTTACTCTTCCTCTTGTAAACATTTGGTGTAGCATGAAAAGCTTCAACAAAAAGAAAAACACATCAGGGCTCTGCAACCTTCACATTTAAAAGAGTCACATTTACCCATTGGGTTTTTAGCTCGTTTTGCTTCTTTGAGCTTCAACAAATTTCTGCAAAGTCATTCAGTCTTAAGTTTTATTCCATCCATCCATCCGTGGCTAAGGCTTTTGACTTGGGACCCGAAGGACGCGGGTTCGCGCCCCGGCCACTACACACCTTGGGGTGTCTATGAGTGCACATCTAATTCTCCAGCTCCCCGAGCGCTGACTACGGCTGCTCACTGCACCACCTGGTGGTGGTTGGGTTAAAGGCAGAAGACCAATTTCGTCTGTCAAGTATGGGAAACATACGCAGATGACAAAATGTGACAAATTATTATTATTATTATTATCCATCCATTTTCTTCCGCTTATCCGGGGTCGGGTCGCGGGGGTAGCAGCCTAAGTAGGGAGGCCCAGACTTCCCTCTCCCCAGCCACTTGGAGCAGCTCCTCCGGGGGAATCCCAAGGCGTTCCCAGGCCAGCCGAGAAACATAGTCCCTCCAGCGTGTCCTGGGTCTTCCTCTGGGTCTCCTCCCGGTGGGACATGCCCGGAACACCTCACCAGGGAGGCGTCCAGGAGGCATCCTAACCAGATGCCCGAGCCACCTCAACTGGCTCCTCTCGATGTGGAGAAGCAGCGGCTCTACTCCGAGTCCCTCCCGGATGACTGAGCTTCTCACCCTATCTCTAAGGGAGAGTCCAGACACCCTGCGGAGAAAACTCATTTCAGCCGCTTGTATCCGAGATCTCGTTCTTTCGGTCACAACCCAAAGCTCATGACCATAGATGAGGGTGGGAACGTAGATCGATCGGTAAATTGAGAGCTTTGCCTTTTGACTCAGCTCTCTCTTCACCACGACAGACCGGTACAGCGCCCGCTTCACTGCGGACGCTGCACCTATCCGCCTATCGATCTCACGCTCCAGTTTTCCCTCATTCGTGAACAAGACCCCGAGATACTTAAACTCCTCCACTTGGGGCAGGACCTCCTCCCCGACCCGGAGAGGGCATGCTACCCTTTTCCGGCTCAAGACCATGGCCTCGGATTTGGAGGAACTGATCCTCATCCCGGCCGCATCACACTCGGCTGCAAACCGCTCCAGTGAAAGTTGTAAATCACGAACTGATGAAGCCAGTAGGACCACATCATCTGCAAAAAACAGAGAAGCGATTCTAAGGTCACCAAAACGGATCCTCTCAACACCTTGGCTGCGCCTAGAAATTCTGTCCATAAAAGTTATGAACAGAATCGGTGACAAAGGGCAACCTTGGCGGAGTCCAACTCTCACTGGAAACGAGCCTGACTTACTGCCGGCAATGCGGACCAAGCTCTGACACCGGTCGTACAGGGACCTAACAGCCCTTATCAATGGGCCTGGTACCCCATACTCCCGGAGTACCCCCCACAGAACCCCCCGAGGGACGCGGTCGAATGCCTTCTCCAAGTCCACAAAGCACATGTAAACTGGTTGGGCAAACTCCCACGCACCCTCCAGGACCCTGTTGAGGGTGTAGAGCTGGTCCAGTGTTCCACGACCAGGACGAAAACCACACTGCTCCTCCTGAATCCGAGGTTCGACTATCCGACGGACCCTCCTCTCCAGAACCCCTGAATAGACCTTACCAGGGAGGCTTAAGAGTGTGATCCCCCTATAGTTGGAACACACCCTACGGTCCCCCTTTTTGAATAGGGGAACCACCACCCCAGTCTGCCAATCCAAGGGAACTGCCCCCGATGTCCACGCGATATTGCAGAGTTGCGTAAGCCAACACAACCCTACAACATCCAGAGCCCTAAGGAACTCCGGGCGAATCTCATCCACCCCCGGAGCCTTGCCACCGCGGAGCTTTTTAACCACCTCGGCGACCTCAGCACCAGAGATCGGAGAACCCGACCCAAAGTCCCCAGGCTCCGCTTCCTCAGTGGAAGACGTGCCAGTAGGATTGAGGAGGTCTTCGAAGTTTTCTTTACAACTTTATTTTTTATTTTGCCCAGTAATATGAGAAGCTAGCTGTACGTTTCTACAGTGCTGGTTTGAACCTAAAAGGATATACAGTATTTTTTGAGCAGAAATGTCTTTCTTGCTTTCAGAACTGCTAAAATACTTATTGCATCATCACTATCGTGATCCTGTTTGTTGTTTGCTCATAGAAAATGAATTGAGCTCATTTTACATCCTTCAAATCTTTAGATCTGTTTACAACATTTTACTGCTTCTGTCACATTTTGTTCTGCTTCAGCTTCTTTGTTCAAATTAAAAAACATCAGCTACTTTCAGCTAATTTCAGCTGTTTTGTGCTCCTTTCAGATTCTTTCTGCTAACTACATTTTGTGCTTCTTCCAACTTCTTTCTGCTAATTTCAGTTCATTCTGCTTCTTTCAGCATATTTCTGGTTTCATCTTTTTCTGCTTTCAGCTACTATTTAGCTGTTTTTATGCTAATTTGAGCATTTTCAGTTAATTTTATATTTTTTGCACTAATTTAAACTGTTTTCAGCCCAATTCAGCAAAAATGTGCTCTCTCCACTTCCTTCTGGTAATATAAGCTTCTTTCTGCCTTTTTAATAATAATAATAATTATAATAATAATAATAATAATAATAATAATAATAATAATGAATTTAATTTATAACACACTTTTCATTAACAAAAATCTCAAAGTGCTTTTTAGCTTCTATTCAGTTGTTTTTTTTCTCGTAAAAATGTATGCCTTTTTCTGATAATTTCCACTTTATTGCACTAATTTTTGCTTCATTATGCCTAATTGGGCACAACTGGGCTCTTTCCACTTCCTTCTGGTGAGTTAAGCTTATTTCTGCCTTTTTTTTTTAAGCTACTATTCAACTGTTTTTATTTTGCTACTTGTAATTTCTATTTATTCCCCCATATTAATTTTACTTTTTATGTGCTAATTTTTGTTTCTTTCAGCCTAATTGGACACAATTGTGCTCTCTCTACTTCCTTCTGCTAATTTAAGCTTATTCTACTGTTTAAGCTGTTTTTAGCATTTTAGCTAATTTCCGCAGTTTTCAGATAAATTCAAAATTTTCATGGTAATTTCTGGTACTTTTAGACTTATTAACTTCTTACTGCTAATTTCAGTTTTGGTAATACTGTATTAATTATTCTAGTTTCAGTTATTTCAGCTACTA
This sequence comes from Garcialebias charrua, assembly GCA_038048925.1. NCBI lineage: Eukaryota > Metazoa > Chordata > Actinopteri > Cyprinodontiformes > Rivulidae > Garcialebias > Garcialebias charrua. The sequence continues at coordinate 6,897 of JBBPBX010042037.1, read as the reverse complement.
TAGTCGTTTTATGCCATTTTTATTTTTATTCATCTAATTCCACATTTTTTAGCTCGTTTGAGCTCTTTCTATTTCCTTCTAGTAGCTTAAGCTTCTTTCTGCCTTTTCAGCTACCGTAATTTTCAGCTATTTTTTGCTAATTTCAGCTTTTTGAGCTAATTTACAAATTTTTGGGCTAATTTCTGCTCATTTAAAACAAATTCAGCAAATGTGTGTTCTTTCTGCTTTCTTCTTGTTCTTCCATTTTAGCTACAGATACATTTCAGCATGTTTACTGAAGACCCCTTCTCTACATTAAAGCCTCTGAGTTGTGCAATAATCCTGATGCATTCTCAAACGAAAACAAACAGGAAATAATTATTACGATGGAGGAAACAGTCGTATTTGAAGCAGCGTCTGCAGAAGAGGGTGTGGAACGAGTGTAGCGACTGCTCCCTCTGAACAGACTTTGCAAAAGGTCCGTCTAGGTTGGGGGTGCAGAGGGGGGGCAGCTTCACCGGGTCTGGAGGTTCCAACAGATCCTTGTACCTGTGGAGAAAAACATCTGGTAATCTCACTTCTCCAGGGAGCAGCATGTTTAGTGATGGTGTTGGGGCAAAGCGGTTTCTTTCTTGCGAACGCAGCAGAAAAGCTACAGTTTCACTGAAATCTGCATCGTGTGAACAGGACCTGCGTTGGAGCTCTCTCACATGCTGATGCAACTACCGTATTTTCCGAACTATAAGTCGCACCTTTTTGCCTAATTTGCATGCCCTGCGACTAATAGAGAGGTGAGACCCGTTTATGGATTTTTTCCCATATTTTAAACCAATTTTTGGCTCAGATATGACCGTTTTTCATTTTGGCAAAAAATGGTGCAGTACCACTTTTGTCCGCTAGGGTACACCGACTGTTTCCACCTCATGTGTCCGACGGCAGGCTCCTCTGGTCGGACTGACTCTGTCGCTGCCCGGCCTCCTGCTCTCTGGAGGTATGAACTACTGTTAGCTGTTTGTTAGTAAAATAAGTCAAGAACCACAGGACAGATTTTTATCAAACTTACAGAATGTAATCACTGTATGGACATTTACAACTGACTGGCTTTATGAGATGTTTGAGATAAAAAAATGATGTTTTATAGACGTAAACGTGTCTGATGGATGTATTCAACATTTATCATATGAAACTAATTACTCTGACATAATTCTTACCCAGCTCACTTTATAATCAAATGTTCTCTGTTCACATTAAACAGTTATTCTGAGAGTACAAAACATGTTTGTTTTTCCCCTTGTTGAAGAACAGACAGTCTTTAAGCTTTGTTCATGGTTAGACAATGTTTTGATTAGATGTTCCTGCTTTGAACAGAACCATGACTCCAGTTGTTTATCTGTGAGTTGTCAGAGATTTGTGTAACTTGTCAACTCCTCCTCCTTCTTGTATAAATGGTTCGTAAGTAGCTGCACAATTCGGATATGTGCTGGAATGTGTTTCGAGACCAAACTAAGTTTCAGAAGTGCATTAAAAAGCATATCCCCTTTGCAAAGTTCATTATTTGTGTCAACTTACTTCTTGTTTCTCCTGTGTGGTTTTTATTAAGGTAACAGGTGTTTAGAATCCCCAACAGTGTTGCGTTAGCTTCGGGTTGCTGCTATTTGTCTAAATAACTCGTAAACAACACCGCAGATTTTCTTGAAACCTACAGAACGTAATTACTTGGTGTTCATTTACAAACTGTGACCTGTATGAGACATTTGAGATAAAATTTGATTTATTTATAATTTATTTTCGCAATGCACGCGACCGTTTGGAAGACGTCAAAGCGAAAAAATTTAAATCCAGCAGATTTGACCATTTCGTGAATTTATTAAGGAACGGTTAAGCTCAGGAACCCTTGTGCTGTAATTTTTAGCAAACAAATAATTGTTTTTACCGTGTTAATCTTGTAAAGTCCTCCCGTGCTCGCTCGCTTCTGTGGCCGCCATTTTCAGCAGGGCAAATGAGGCGCTGACGCGTCGCGTAGCGGTGACGCATAATAGATGCGACCTAAATAAAGGTGCCATCTGTTTATGGAATTTTCCAATTTATTGCCAATAATTGGACAAAGTGACTTATAGAAAGGTGCGACCTATCGGGTGGAAATTACGGTACTCCTTTGAGGCAGAGAGCCTGAGAGGAAGCTGCCATTATTCTTTTCCCCCTGACCGCTCAGGTCTCCGTGGTTTTCCCTGAGCAACAGCCTGATCAACATGGTGCACGTGGATCTCGTGGTTAACAGCACGTTGTCTTACTTTTCCTTCAGCTCCTCCGTTGAGCCTTTGTAGGGAAACATTGAGGCGATGGCTGTGAAAATCTTGTCGCTGGGAATCCTCTTGTTGCCGGACGAATCCCCCACTTTTGGAGAAACAGAACAAGGACTGTTACAGACACACAAAACAACATTTGCACACACATCAGGTTTTGATACCGGTTTGCAAACAAAGATTGCGCAACATGCACGTTCAAGCATTTTGCAACAGCGTGTTTCTCTCAGTTGTCAAGGCCAGTCCGTGTCCTGGAAACACCTTTCTGTGAAAATGAGAGGAACATGGGAGTTTTCAAACTTTGGCCACTGGTGGAATCAACTCGTCTTTGCTCCAACACGAGTTCGAGGTGTGATACAACCATTTCACCACCACTAAGAGTTGTCCAAGTTTCTACACGGTTTACTTTCCCATAAATTCAGGCGCAGGAGGTTGAGAAGTTCTGTCATTTGAGTCGGGTCATATCAGTGTCATGGACAAACACGTTCGCTCAAACACGGTGACTTTGTGGAGAATCGAGGGCAGCTTTAACGCATCGATGCCAGAGCTGCTGCGGCGCCGGGACCTTGTGGCGGCTGCACAGTGTCACAAGAACAATGTGCGTCTTGTTCACGCTGATGAACTCTGACCTCGGAAAGACACCAGTGAAAACTCACCCTCAACAGTGCTCCTCTTTCTCCTCCTCCTCGGTAATGTTCCAGCTCTGTTCTCCTCTGAGCCCTCCGCTGATCTCCTCATCATCTTCTCTTCCTCCTTCTTCCCTGAAACCTCCACTGCTGCCTCCTCCTCCTCTTCATCGTCATCCTCATGGTCAGAGTACTGGCTCAAGGCTTCCACTAGCTCCTTAAAGACGTCGTCGCTGATGAAGCCCCCCTCTGGGACACAATCAGCATGTCAGAACCCAAAAACTGTTAAAACCTTCTTCTTAAACATCTCTGTTAAACGTTCCTGCTGTAATATTCACATGAAAACTCACAAATTACATTCTACACATACAAACAAACAAACTGTAATGTGTATTAGATTAGTTGAGTGAATAAATCTACAGGGTTTTGGCACATACCTCTGTCCCCATGGACTCCATCATAGTTGTCTATGAGCTCCTCCAGGAAGGCCTCGTCCTGCTCAAGCACCTCGTCACCCATGTAAGGAATGTTGTGGAGGAACGTCTCATCCTCCACCTAGAACACAAACACCACAAAAAGTCACTCGTGGCGCTGTCTGGTGCTGCAACCTGCTCCAAGGATGGTGGGCCCAGACTGTTGGGTACAAACTGTAAGTATTGAACACGGACACGATGCCTGCATGGTCCTGCTTATAGAAATACAACACTAAATATCAACCACACTGAGTTGAGTTGCAGAACTGTTCTTTTCTCTAAGTGTAAGTTTCAGAAGATGAAAACTTGACATATCACCTGAGAAGGTTGAGTCAGGTGCTCTGGATGGATTCTTGTTTGTTGAAACGCTTTGTTTTCTATCCAAAAGACTTCTTCAGTCTGCGATATCGCAACAAGATCTTCTAAAAACCACCTTAGTTTACTTCTGACAACCAGAACCAGCTGTTCACATGTAAAAGGAGGACCATCAAATTGTCAGAGCCCCAACAGTTGGTCGTTGGTCCTGATAGCTGCTTGTCATTCAGAGGGCTGATGATACTTGTAATAAGAGCATTGTAAGAGGGGGCAGTTGAACACAGAGACCCCCACCCCTGTTTCATGATGGACTGGGTTTTTTCACAAAGATGGCTTCCTTTACTCATCTCTCCAACGATCCTCTCCATGTGTACATCCAGCCATCAGGTGAAAAGAAGGAACCCAGACCCAGACCAGTGGTTGTTCCAGATGTTGCAGGAGTTTCAGAGACATTGAGACGTTTATTTTCTAAACACAACGTCCCAGTGGCTTTTAAACCCCAAAATACATTAAAGACTGGTTCATCCCAAAGATCCAGTCCCCCGGCACAAACAGAGTAATATTGTGTATGTTGTTCAGTGTCAGGAGGGTGATCAGTCTTATATCGGGGAAACTAAACAGCCACTGGCCAAAAGGATGGACCAGCACAGAAGATCAACATCATCAGGTCAGGACTCTGTGGTCTACACTCATCTCCAGGTCAGAGGTCACTCTTTCAGGGATGAAGATGTTCACATCCTTGATAGAGAGGAACGATGGTTTGAGAGAGGAGTAAAGGAGGCCATCTTTGTGAAAAGAAACCGTCCATCATTAAACAGAGGTGGAGGCCTCCGGGTTCAACTGTCCCCCTCTTACAATGCTGTTATTGCTAGTATCACTCAGCCCTCTGTGAATAGCAAACAACCATCAGGGTGCTAACGGTCCATCGTTAGGTTGATGGTCCTCCTTTTGCATGTGAGCAGCTGGTTTCAGCTGTCAGCAGCCAACTGGTAACTGTTACATTTGATCCTATTTATAAAACTGAGCTTGTTGCAAGATCTCAGACTGAAGAAGTCTTTTGGATAAAAGACCAAACAAGAATCCATCCAGAGGACCTGACTCAACCTTGTTAGGTTTTTCCACCTGGATTATTGATTAGCAGTATTACCCATGCGCTTAATGCTAAAAGGTATGACCATCATACTGTATTATGATGGAAAGGGATACAACTGGGGCCATTTTAAAACTAGGAAAATATTTTGATGTGGTCTCTTGCGATATTGCAAGTTGATTTTGTGAACGGCTCTCATACTAAAACATGAATTTTTAGGTCAATATGTGTAAAACTGATTGAGTTATGACCATTTTTACTGTTGGCTAATGTTGATTAGCTGTGGTAGCCACCTCCTCATAAAGTAAGCAGTTGAAGGTAATCTAATGATTACTTTCTGTTAGTGCAATTATGACTCGTTTCGGTTTAAATTTGAACACGAGTTACACGATTAACAGCGTTAATAAATCATCTACGCTGTGGTTCCTCTCGTACCATGAAGTTGTGCTGCAGAGGCGACCACGAGTACATGAAGGGGATCCCTGCCACCGTTGACAGCGGTTTCAAGGCCACGGCTTGAGATTTGAATCCTGGGAAACCAAACTCCACTGAGCACATCTAAAAGAGAAGCAGAGGCGCCATGGGGTTAACCTCCTCTGCACGACGGGCACTTTTCAAAACCAGGGAACTCACCTTGTCATTGGCCTGAGCTCCATTACAGGCTGAACCAGGGATGGACTGGCTCCTCAGCTTGGACCACTCTGTGTGCAGGAGATTTGTCTGCTGCTCAATCTTCTGCCTGTTGGACGTGAACAGGCTCTGAAAACAAACACAAATGCAAAGTCACAAAACGGCAACAGCACACGCCCAGCATGCAAAATGATTCAAAGGTACTCGTGGCAAACTGTGGAATCAAACAAACACTCGTTACCCTAAACTATAGCAAATGGTGCAGTTTGAAGATTTACTCCAGTGGTTTTCCAGATGTCTTGATATGCAAATCTGAAATGTGGGCATGCACTCAGTGTAAACAAAGCATTTTTATCTGCGTATGTTATTCAACACATTTGATTGTAAATTCATAATGACACATTGAAATTGTCAGACACCTTTCTTCCAAATGTGTCTTCCATGGACATTGCTATTGTTTAGCTATTTTCAGTCATTTTGGCCGTTTCCACAGGTAAACAAGTGCATGCGGTAGTTGATATCTGGTCATAAATGTTTTTAGGACGCATTAACATCAATATGATTTAAAACTATTGTCTGAATTTACATGTCACTCCATGACTTTACTGTGAGTACAGTACTTTAATCCATCAGTAAACACTCGACCCACCTTGACCTCGTCAACTTTTTGAAGGCGTTGCACCTGGCGAAGGCGCATGTACTCAGACTTCACCCTCCTCCTCCATTTTAGAAGGCTGCGGGACGGCGTGAAGGTGGGAAGTCTTGGAGTTGATGGGGGAACACCAGAGCCAGGGGGCGGGGACGCTGCTTCTTCCATCTTCCTTTGAAAGGGCGAGCAAGAAAAACTTGATTTTAAAATCAGGTATCACTTTAATATTAGATCATTTTCATGATTTTGTGCTGATTTAATGTAATTTCTAAAGAAATTGAAGGCTGACTTCTAAGACATTTCTTCTGATGAGAAAAGAGTTTTAGTCAAACCACGTGAACAAAAAGTGAGATCCAATACTGTACTGGTCCGTCTGGACCGTTTCTTTTTGGTGGAAAGACGTTTCTCCCTCTATCCAGAGGGCTTCATCAGTCTTTCATGTCTTGAGCCACTTTGGCTGTGGCTGCCTGAGAGGAGTCGACGGGACAGCCCCCGCCCGGAAACCATCTTCTCACCAGCAAACTGGTTGGTCCACTAAAGGAGTGCACTGCTTAGTGTGGAGAACGGTCAGACTGATGAAAACCTCTGGATAGAGGGCGAAACGTCTTTCCACAAAAAATAATCCGTCCAGACGACCTGACTTAAAGGTGCTATGTGTAACTTTCTGTAGAGCACAGAACTTAGAAATATATTCAACAGGTAAAGCATTCTGATCCCTCCCCCTCAGAGCCATATATGGCCCTGTTACCCCTTGCTCTGCTGAAATTCAAATTCAAGCTCTGTTTTTATTGGCTGGTTGACGGCGGGTCATTCTGTTTTTATAAATGCTGAT
>JBBPBX010042036.1:17636-28581 GCA_038048925.1 Garcialebias charrua | reverse complement strand
GTCCCGAGCATGGACAACAACGTTCGATTAAATCTCTCAGGTTGAGGATCTCCCTGAGGATGGTAGGGAGATGTTCTGGACTTTCGGATCCCCAACATCCTCAGTAAATCTTGGATCAGTTTGCTTTCAAAATCACGTCCCTGATCGGAATGTATCCGTGCAGGAAGTCCATAGTGAACAAAGAAATGTTCACACAGAATCTTCGCCACTGTGGATGCTTGTTGGTCTTTAGCCGGAAATGCCTGAGCATACCTTGTAAAGTGATCAGTCACCACAAGGATATTAGCATATCCTCTCAAATCAGGCTCGAGTGAAAGAAAGTCAATGCAGACCAGATCTAGCGGTCCCCGGCTGGTGATCTGATGTAAAGGAGCTGCTCGCTGTGGCAGAGCTTTACGGGTAATGCATCTACCACATGTTTTCACATACTGCTCCACCTCTGACCCCATCTTAGGCCAGTAGAATCTGTTACGTATCAGCTCCAACGTCTTTTCCACTCCAAGATGACCCGACTCATCGTGTAGGGACTTGAGTACCATGGGAACATGTTTTCGGGGTAGAACCAGCTGCAGCACTTCTGTACTAGGTGGTTTATTAATCTTTCTGTGGAGCAATCCATCCACCAACACAAGCTTACTCGCCTCTCTGTGCAGACAAATGGCTCCATGGTCAGTACACTTTTCAGATGAGAATGTTGGCCCTTCATTTAAAGATTTTTTGACCAGTGAAATCATTGGGTCGTGGTCTTGCGCCATAATCAGATCTGCTCGGCTGATCTGGGTTAAACAACCAAGATCCAGTCGGGTTGGAAACACATAGCATTCTGGCATGGCAGTGGGAGGGACACATAGAGATTCTGCACAGCTAACTGATTCAGTAGACTGGTCTCTGGATACCTGCTTGCAGAGGGCTCTAACATTGTCAGGTGTTAAACTCTTGAACTCATCTCTGTCATCAGGAACAGGGTTTCGCGATAACGCGTCTGCATCAGTGTTGTTAGAACCTGGTCGATACTGCAGAGTAAAGTTGTAGGTGGAAAGAGCTGCGAGCCAGCGATGACCTGTGGCATTCAGTTTGGCAGTGGTGAGTATATATGTAAGGGGGTTGTTATCTGTCCTTACAACAAACTCTGCACCATACAGGTAATCGTGGAATTTATCTACCACAGCCCACTTGAGTCCCAGAAACTCTAGCTGATGCACTGGATAGTTTTTTTCAGAAGAACTGAGCTTTCTGCTGGCAAAAGCGACCGGCCTCAGTCCTTCAGGATGCTCTTGGTTTAGCACCGCCCCCAAACCATGAAAACTAGCATCTATGTGCAGTACATAGGGCTTTGATGGATCAGCGAACGCTAACACCGGCGCTTGGGTGAGGCATTTTAGGATCTGTTGGAAAGCCTCTGTACAGCTCCCATCCCATCTTTCTCCAAAATGTTCACTGACTTTATAGTAGGTTTTCCCGGGAGACTTTGCGGATTTCCACTTCTTTTGAGTTGGCGGATATCCTTTACACAGTTCAGTTAGTGGTCTAACGATAATTGAATAGTTTTTGATGAAACGGCGATAATATCCACAAAATCCTAGAAAGGACTGGAGTGATGGAAGGTCAGTGGGTTCTTTCCAGTGGGCAACTGCCTCCACCTTGCTGGGATCTGTAGCAATGCCTCGTTCTGACACTACGTGTCCAACGTATGTCACTTGGGGTCTGCAAAACTGGCATTTATCAAGTGACAGTTTCAATCCAATTTCGCCTAAACGGTCAATGACTTTGAGGAGTCTTTGCTCATGCTCCACCAAAGTTTTCCCAAAAACAATCAGGTCATCAAGATATACAATAACCTCCAGCATGTGCATGTCCCCAACGGCCTTTTCCATGAGCCGCTGGAATGTTGAGGGAGCACCAGTTATTCCCTGAGGCATCCTTTCGAACTGGAAAAATCCCAGAGGACAGATGAAAGCGGTTTTTTCTTTATCCTCTTCAGCCATCGGAATCTGGTAATATCCGCTCCTTAAATCCAACACTGAGAACCATCTACTTCCAGACAAACAATCCAGAGCATCATCGATACGTGGCACTGTGTACTGATCGGGAATGGTTCTGCGGTTCAGTGTACGATAATCAACACACATGCGAATGTGTCCATTTTTCTTTCGTGCTAGCACAATAGGTGAGGCATACCACCAGCCTGATCAAGAAAGGTCATCAGAGACTCTACTTCCTCAGACGGCTGAGACGAGCCGGTCTGAGAAGCCCAGTCCTCACCTCGTTCTACAGGTGTGCAGTGGAGAGCGTCCTGTGCTCCAGCATCAACGTGTGGCATGGAGGCTGCACAGTTGCAGAGAGAAAAGCTCTGCAGAGAGTGGTGAAGGCTGCACAGAAGTCTGTGGGAGTCAGTCTCCCCACCATCACAGACATTTACACCTCCAGATGCAGAAAAAGAGCCACCTGCATCATGAAAGACCTCACTCACCCAGCACACTCACTCTTTGCACCACTCCCTTCGGGACGGAGGTTGAGGAGCATCAAATGTAGAACCACTAGACTGAGAAACAGCTTCTACCCTGAGGCTGTCAGACTCATGAATAAATAAATAATAAGAATAAACACTGCAAAATGTCACATCATACTGATACTGTACTGATCTGTTTCTTGTTGCTGCGTTCATCTGTGACCATCTGTTTCTTGTTGCTGCGTTCATCTGTGACCATCTGCTCATGTTCGTGCTGCTGTTTATAATGATGTTTTTCTACTACATTAGGGCTTAGTGTATTACTAGCTGATGTGATGTCTCTCTTAGTTAATCCTAGATGTTATTATTGTATTTCTCTTGCATTTGTTGTTGGATGTAACTGGGACCCTGTGTACATAATCTCGTTTTCAACACATGTACTACATGCGGTGCAAATGACAATAAATTCTCTCTGACTCTGACTCTCTCTGACTCTGATAAGGACTTCTGGATTCTTTGATTATCCCAGCTGCTACAAGTCCCTGGAGATGGCGACGAAGGTCCTCTACATCAGCAGGTGCTATACGCCGTGACCGCTCTCTGAACGGGGTGTCATCCGTTAGCCTTATATGGTGTTCCACCCCAGATGCTAATCCCACGTCCCACTCCTCAGTTGAGAAAACATGGGATCGTTCAGAGAGTTTTTTCCTCAGTCTGTCTTTCCACTCCGTTGGGATAGAAGGGTCTTCAAAATTAAATTGTGAAGGATCAAGTTTTTTATGACTTTGTGTCTTGGTGTTTGAGATCTCAGTCACTGTGTCAGCCACATAAAGATGAGCTACTACTGTGCCGATGGGTATGCCAGTTTCTTTCAGAGACTCGTTGCGCATGAGCACCAAAAACTTGTCTGTATCCAACGTCTTGGAGAATAGAACTGTGGGCTGCACAAACAGACTTGGTGGGAGTGCATGTGAAGCTGCACGCTCAGAGATGAGAATGCTATTGCCCACTCTCTTCGTTTCACTTACTTTACAGATGGCTATATGCTCACCACCAGCAGGGATCATTAGCGGCCCTGGACCTACCCATTTAACATCAGCCACTGCAACGTTACTATGCTTTGTCTCTTTAAAGTTCAGATCTACAGGATGTGCGAGTTCTCGCTCTGTTACACCAACTCGTGCAGCATAAATGGTGTCTGAAATGGCTGCTTTACAGTTTAAAGGGAGCGACCACACTTTGCTAACATTGGTTCCAATTAGAACTGGAATGGTGTCTGAACATCGGGGGTCTGGGCATACTAAAGCAAGAATGGGAACTGATTTCCCTTTTTGTGATGTCTTCTCTGAAAATGCCAAGTCTACTTGAATGTAGCCTTTATACGGGTAACTGCTCTCAGACTCACTTAAACCCCAAATGGCTAAGCCTGACACTGGATGTAGAGGAACATGGGGTAAGTGTTCGACATACCAGCTGTCAAAAATGATTGTGACCTGAGAGCCACTGTCCATGAGAGCAGTGCATGGTGTTCCATTTACTTTAACATGAGCAGTAGCGGGTGGTCCTACTAGTCCTTTGGGCAGGTTACTGGTCTGCAGACTCACAGCGCTCTTCTTCACATTAGCGTTTTTCCATTCAAAACGAGGGCTGGTACTTCTTGGACCTGCCTTACCCCTCCTTTGGGCCTGAATCAACTTTTGTATGACTTTTGGATAGTTTTCTGGTGACATACATTTAGTGGAAATGTGCCCATCTTCGCCACAACTGTAGCAAAAGATATCACTGGGTTCTCTGTGCTTAGCTGCTTTCAACGTCTCATGCCTTGGAGAGGTAACTGAGGGGGTTGGATGGTCTTTTGGTCTTGCAGTCGATTGAACTGACATTACTGAAACTTGTTTTCTCAGTTTTACAACCTCGTCCTTGAGGGCCTGAAGACTCCCACCCCCTTCCGGGCTGATTGTTTCCGCTTTAACTGCAGGTTGTGGTTCAGGAGGAAGCGAATGCGGTGACAGGGACAAGGCTTTGAGTTCACAAACCTGTGACCTCAGCCGTTCTACCTCCATGACCAAATCGGTTGAGTCTATAGCTGCTGCTGCAGTACGTTTGACATGCACAGATTTAGGGGGATTTAATCGACGGCGTGATGCTTCATGTTCCTCCTCAATGCGGATCTCATTCAGGAGCTCCAGAAATGTGGGTGGAGTACTTCTCCTCTCTCGTAGCCTGAGACTTAGTATCATCATGTCAGACCGAGTAGCACCTTTGATGAGTTGCTCAATACGTGCCTTGTCTTTGGAGGAAGGAGGCAGACCCCCCCTTTGTACCGCTTTATTTAGAACTCTTTCCATTCTCCTGAGAAACTCTGAGAGCTTCTCAGCTGGATGTTGGCCCATCATCCTGAAAGCAAAGTAGAGCTCTTCGCCAGTCTCGGTTGTGCCAAAGGTGTTTTCAAGGACATTTAAATATTCTGTGGGCGTTGCATCAGGGTTGTTAAATCTCACAGCTTGAAGGATTTCCATGGCAGGACCTTTTACACTCTCCATTATCCTCATCTTTTTTTCTCTGTCCGGCTTGTCAGACTCCTCAATCATCAATCTAGCTTGCTCCAGCCAGTTCTCCAAGTGTTCTTCCCCTTGAGGTGTGGGAAGCACGCCGGAAAAAGTTCGAAGTCGTCTGTAGCTGCCATTGTCACTAGTGTGTCTTGAATTGAGCTGCAAGACATCACCGACTGCTCTGATTATAGCCTCTGGACTAGATGCTTGGAAAAGTGAATTTTGGCTCATTTCTAGCTCTGGTGATTGTGGAGAATATGTCCCCATTTTAGCTGCATTCTCTTCTTGCACCCCTGATGGCCCAATGATCCTCCAGCGAGAATCACTACCTTCTGGTGTTACATCTGCAGGAATGGCTTTATCATTTACTGTTTCCCTACACTCACAAAGAACTGTCAGGCTTTGAGACACAGGATCATACATTCTCCCTCTAACTCTAACACGTCCAAGAGCTTTGATGGTCTGCAAAGTGTCTTCTATCACACTAACTTCAGTGTCTTCATGGATATTTTTAACCAAAACTGCATGTAATGGATTAATTCCCTCTCCCTTACACCAATGCAGTAACTGAGCCATCCTGATTTTTCACCAAAATAAAGCACGACTAACCACTAATGAAAACGTGTTGAAAAAGTGCCTTATTTTTTGTCTAGAAGCTGGTTGTCTGGGTATAATTCTGTTTTTATGCAAATAAAATTAAATATATCCCAGCGGTGCCTCCAATTTATTATGTAGCACCCCACTGCTCTGTCCGCCAGTAACTGGGGCAAGAACTTAAACTCACTGGTGGGGTGGCTATTTGGGTTCGTTAAGTTCTGGTAGATACCACGCAGGTTTACCTATGTTGAGTAAATCCTTACTCACCTAATTACCATACACACCTTTAATGTAACATAAATCACTCCAGACAACCAACTAACTGAACAGTTTCTTTTAATAAGAACTTAGAAAAATAACTCTTCCTCCACATGAAGCTGCACAATACCCCAAAATGATGTAAAACAACAATAAAGTATGGTCTTTAATTCTCATTTGACATGTTCCCAAAATAAAATAAAACCAATACTGTAAAGCACTTTTTCTGTTCAGTCCCTTCTGTTTTACTCACTTTAACTTTGTGTTTTTGTTTTTTATTAAAGCTCCTTTCTCTTAACCATTGTTGTAATATAACCAGAATTCAATTTTTGTCACTAACAGAACTCCATAAATTTAACGTAACTGTACAGTTCTAAACACAATATCACACACGGGCCCCACTCACACACACACAAACCAACACAACCCGGTACCGGTAAATGCTGCGTTGCAGGCCTGATGAAGCTAGGGTGCGCTGTCGTCGTGGAAATCCTCTTCTCCCCCGTTTAAACAACCAACACCGACCTGCGCTCCTCCGTAGATGTCCTCTCCGTCGTCAAAGTTGCTTTGTGAGTCCAATTTCTTTTAGAACTCAGCCACCTGATTTGCAGGACTACTTTTTAGTCTCACTGGAGCAGCGTCGCCATGTTGACGCTTTTCTCTCGCCACTTTGGATCAGCAGCAGTCCTCGGATCAGAAGCAGTTCTCTGCCTTTCTTCCCTCAGACACTTCTGCAGGTTTCCTATACACTTTGTATAGGTTTACTTGTGACTAAAACAGTCCACTTTGTTCTCCCACCTCAACGTCTGTCGCCTTAGCAACAATCTCCATCCGTTTCTTTTTCTTTCTCTTTCCCGCCTCTCCTTTCTTCTTCTTCCCATCAACCCCCTGTCCCGTTTTTTTCTATGTTGCGTTCACTTGTCCCTCGTTAACCTCACTACTTTCGTAGATAGGACGTTCAATACAGTCTTTAAAATAATGAGGTAAATGATTAAACAATAATACACTTGTTTAAGTAAACAAGTCTCCTCGAGAAAAGCTTCAGCTTTCTGCTTCTTCATATATTTCTCTCGTTACAACAGTAACCGCTCCCCGCATGTATAATCACTCAGTTTAAAAATATACAAGAACAATAATACAAGCTTCTCACTTATATTTTCTGTATACATACAACCAACCTTGTAAAAATTTTGCAAATGTTAAAAGGCCTTAAATGCATGGGTTTTTCTTTTCTTTTTATGTTTTTAAAAAGAAACCAGGGGCTACATATATATATATATTATTTTTTGGAAAGAAACAAATAATAATAATAATAATAATAATAATAATAATAATAATAATAATAATAATAATAATAATAATAATAATAATAATAATAACACATTTTATTTGTAGGCACCTTTCTTGGCACTCAAGGTCACCTTACATCAACAATCATAAAAACAGACACAATATTATAAACACAGGAAAAACAAGTAAAATTAAAATTAAAATAAGACAATGCAGTTGTTATCATAGTGCATAGGTTACTTTAAACAGGTGAGTTTTGAGCTTGTCTTTGAAATGTGGCAATGAGTCTGTGTTGTGAATATCAGGTGGGAGTGAGTTCCAGAGCTGTGGAGCAGAGCAGCTGAATGCTCTGCTCCCCATAGTAACAAGACGGGCAATGGGAACAATGAGCTGGATGGAAGAAGAGGATCTGAGGGTACGAGCAGGTGTAGCAATGTGAACAATGTCTGAAAGTTATGGAGGAGCGAGGTTGTGGACAGCTTTGAATGTAAGGAGGAGTATTTTGTAATTGATGCGATATGGGATGGGAAGCCAATGAAGCTGTTGTAAAACATGTGATGTGATGGATTGAGGGGGTCCGTGTCATGATACGAGCAGCTGAATTATGGACCAGTTGTAATTTATGAAGGGTTTTCTGAGGTAGGCCAAAAAGAAGAGAATTACAATAATCTAAAAGAGAGGTGACCAGACTGTGGACCAGAACAGCAGTGGAGTGAGGAGTGAGGGAAGGACGGAGACGATTAATATTTCGAAGATGAAAGTAGGCTGACCGAGTGATATTATTGACATGGGAGGAGAAGGAGAGGGTGCTATCAAGGATGACACCCAGACTCTTAACCTAATGGGAGGGGAAGATGGAATAGTAAATGGTAAATGGAGCTTATTTATATAGCGCTTTCCAGCCCCCTGTGAGGAGCTCCAAAGCGCTTTACAATACCAACCATCCACCCATTCATACACACATTCATACACCGGTAGCGGCGACTGCCATGCAAGGCGCCTTCCAGTCCTGCCGGGAGCAACTCGGGGTTGAGTGTCTTGCCCAGGGACACAACGACACATGGTGTGGGGAACTGGGATTCGAACCTCCAACCTTCCGATCGGGGGACAACTGCCATTACCACTACGCCACAGCCGCCCCTTGGAAGTGTTCTCAACCGGAATGGAGAAGCTATGAAGTTTGTTTAGTATTGATATAGTGCCAATTAAAAGAAGTTCTGTTTTATTGCAATTTAGTTTAAGAAAATTTAAAGTGAACCAGTGTTTTATTTCAAGCAGACAATCAGTGAGGGATGAAGGTGGAAGTGCAGAATTAGGTTTGGTTGAAAGATAGAGTTGGGTGTCATCTGCGCAGCAGTGAAACTGAATATGATGTTTGCGAAAAACGAAACCAAGAGGGAGAAGGTAAATGATAAACAACAAGGGTCCCAGGACTGAGCCCTGTGGAACACCTGAGGTAACGGAAACAGGATGAGACATGAGGGGAGAGGGGATCTTCTTCCTGTAGTCCACATGCAGCTCTTAGTTTTTCCAGCGTTGAGCTGCAGGTAGTTCTGTCCACCACTCCTCTGTGTTCAGCTTCCTGTCACCAGTGATGCAACCCACCATGGCAGATCATGACCTGAAGTCCAAGGTGTAGAGGGTGAACAGAAACGGTGAGAGGACCGTGCCCTGAGGAGCCCCTGTGCTGAAGTGTCATAACAGAAGTCAAGATATTTTAATACATATTTATTGTCGACATTTATAGTGAAATGATACATGGATGGAAGGTAATAGCCTCTTTCATCTTTAATGGCACACGTCACTCCAGAGCTGGACATAAGCAGACTGTAGGTCTGCACTACCGCCACCAGGTGGTAAGATGAGTTGGATTCTGGACCCGCCTACAGAACGGGTCACAATGGTTACTAATGGGAATGCAATGTGTAACCAGCTGATCTGACCTGATTTGAGCCGTTACCGTGGAAAAGGGGCTTAGACAGCATGTAGGGGCGGCCGTGGCGTAGTGGTAATGGCAGTCGTCCCCCTATCGGAAGGTTGGCAGTTCGAATCCCG
Source organism: Garcialebias charrua (assembly GCA_038048925.1). Classification (NCBI taxonomy): domain Eukaryota; kingdom Metazoa; phylum Chordata; class Actinopteri; order Cyprinodontiformes; family Rivulidae; genus Garcialebias; species Garcialebias charrua. Next base: position 19,380 of record JBBPBX010042036.1, on the reverse strand, counting down.
GTTCCCCACACCATGTGTTGTTGTGTCCTTGGGCAAGACACTTAACCCCGAGTTGCTCCCGGTAGGACTGGAAAGCACCTTGCATGGTAGTCTGCCGCTACCGGTGTATGAATGTGTGTAGCATTCAATGTGTGTAGCACTTTGAGATTTTCACTAATGAAAAGTGCGTTATAAATTGAATTCATTATTATTATTATTATTATTATGTATCTGCTGGGGGACTGATATCTGGGGTTTAGGGCTCTTATCATCTCCCTAACTGACATTAGAACACAAAACATCAACAACAACATGGTTTTGTTATTATTGATCAAAAAACATAATCTAGGCTGAGAGATAAAGGTTTACCTGGTCAACAATATCCTTTACAGCTTAACTTATCTCCACCATGCAACCTCCACTGTAAAAAAACAGCAAAACTTTTAACAACAAAGTTTGTGACTATCCTGTTTCTTTGGTCATTTTCCCTTTTTCTGCCAGTGTGAATGGATTCACACTGGCAGCTGCATGTAGCTTTAGTTTATTAAAATAAATAAAGCTACACACCAATATCTTAGTTTAAGATATTAGTGTGTAGCTTTAGTTTATTTTTTTTAATGGTCTTTGTACCACACTGGTCCACCCATCCACCACAGCCACATCTTTGACATCTTCCAATTTTCTCTTGACATTCCCTTCTCTACTGCATACAGTGTTTTAATTAAAATAAAATAAAGGTGCACACTAATATCGTACAGCTAGTTACATGGATCCTATTTTAACTCACTGTGATGCACGTATTAAGCTGCAGTAACGTTCACAAAGGTAAACTTACCAGCTGAAATCCCAGACACAGCTCTGTCCTCGGAAGAAGACGAGTCCGTTGTGGATATGTTGAAGATGAAGAGGAGTCCGGTCGTGGAGATGTTGAAGATGAAGAGGAGTCCGGTCGTGGATATGTTGAAGATGAAGAGGAGTCCGGTCGTGGAGATGTTGAAGATGAAGAGGAGTCCGGTCGTGGAGATGTTGAAGATGAAGAGGAGTCCGGTCGTGGATATGTTGAAGATGTAGAGGAGTCCGGTCGTGGATATGTTGAAGATGAAGAGGAGTCCGGTCGTGGAGATGTTGGCTCTAACACCCACACGTTGACTTTAACGGTGAGAGGAGGATGTTGTGGTCCTCTCTTTTTCCGGTCAAACACCGAGCAACTTTCCGCTCGTAAACGGATGCCGTGCACGATAAGATGCTTCATCAGATCAGTCATGGTGTCGTTCTTAGCATCAATGTCTTTTTTGCATATATTGTGTCGCGCACTATTCACATCAATCTTTCTAAAATGGAGCCACACTTTTGACCTCGGTGGCATTTTTCAAGCAGTTCGACGACACACGTGCTGCACGCAGCTAGTTCATACAACACAGATACACGTGAACCCTGTCTGTGGGCGTAACCACGTTCGTCTGTGTTTTACCTGCCTGCATGCCGAAACCATTTGTCACGTTACAGCCAATCACTGAAACCTGACACCAAAATAAGAGGCGTGTTTTGATCCATATACAACTGAAGCAGTTCGGTTGGTACCATAAAAGAAGCTGTTGGAGCGAGAGCTGGATGCAGGTCACCGGTTGCTGCAGCTAGCTGTCGCTATGGGCCTTAGGCCTTCTCTCGGACCCATTACCCAGGACCCGCCTCCAGCTCACGCTGTGTTCCCCCGGCTCGGACCTCCCTCAGAAGTGGCGCTCACACTAACAATAAATCAAGGACG
>JBBPBX010042035.1:0-28582 GCA_038048925.1 Garcialebias charrua | reverse complement strand
AAGGACAGCAAGGATACACGCAGTCTGTGGCAGGGAATACAGACCATCACAAACTACAAACCATCCCCCCAGACCTGTGACAGCTCAACCTCTACGCTGAATGAACTGAATGAGTTCTTTGCTCGGTTTGAGGCAAGTAACAGCACACCTGCACATAAACTCCCCCCCTCTCCTGATGGCCAGGTGCTGGCGCTGTCCTCAGACAGCGTAAGGCGATCATTCATCAAGATTAACGCCCGGAAGGCCTCTGGTCCTGACAACATACCTGGTCGTGTGCTGAAGGACTGTGCAGGGGAACTCGCAGCGGTCTTCACGGACATCTTTAACATCTCACTGAGCCAGGCCATCGTCCCCACCTGTTTCAAAGCCACCACCATCATCCCTGTCCCAAAGAAGGCAACGCCCGCATGCCTCAATGACTATCGCCCAGTAGCACTCACCCCCATCCTGATGAAGTGCTTTGAACGGCTAGTCATGAAAAGCATCACATCTGTCCTCCCTGCCTCCCTGGATCCCTTCCAATTTGCATACCGACCTAATCGCTCAACCGACGATGCCATCTCCTCTGCCCTCCACACAGCTCTCACACATCTGGACACGAAGGACTCTTATGTTAGAATGCTGTTCATCGACTTCAGCTCGGCATTCAACACCATCATCCCCCAACAGCTCATCCTTAAACTGGACAGTCTGGGGCTGAACACCTCAATGTGTAACTGGCTGCTAGACTTCCTGACCGGGAGACCACAGACAGTACGGGTCGGGAGTAACACATCTAGCACCATCACATTGAACACAGGGGCCCCACAAGGATGTGTGCTGAGCCCCCTTCTATTCACCCTGCTAACACACGACTGCACACCATCATACAGCTCCAACCACTTCATCAAGTTTGCGGACGACACAACAGTGGTGGGTCTCATCAGCAACAACGATGAGACGGACTACAGGAACGAGGTGAGCCGCCTGGCCTTGTGGTGCGGACACAACAATCTCACTCTCAACGTGGAGAAGACAAAGGAGATTGTTGTGGACTTCAGGAAGAGGGATGCCCAACATGCCCCTCTGACCATCAACAGCACCGCAGTGGAGAGAGTAGACAGCACCAAGTTCCTGGGAGTGCACGTCTCAGAGGACCTGTCCTGGAGCAGGAACACTGCAGCACTGGCCAAGAAGGCTCACCAGCGTCTCTACTTTCTCCGCAAGCTGAAAAGGGCTGGAGCTTCAACCCCCATCATGTGCACCTTCTACAGGGGAGCCATAGAAAGTGTCCTGACCAGCTGCATCACAGTGTGGTTTGGTGCATGTACTGCATCCTGCCGCAAGAGCCTCCAGCGCATCGTGAGAGCAGCTGAGAAGATTGTCGGCACCTCCTTCCCCTCACTGCAGGACTTACACAGCAACCGCCTCACTCGGAAAGCCCTCTGCATGGCAGGTGATCCCACACACCCACTACACAGCTGCTTCAGACTGCTGCCATCAGGGAGGAGACTGAGGAGTCTCCAGGCTCGAACCAGCAGACTGAGAGACAGCTCTGTTCATCAGGCAGTCAGAATGCTAAACACTCTGCCTGCTCTGCCTCCCCTCCCATTTGAACTGCCTTAACACAAAAAACTTTCTCACACATTACCACACAACACAAAGATTTTAACACTGGACTCTGTGTCATCAAACGGGTTATTCACTAAACTCTCGGTCATGTGCTCATTCAGTTTGCACTACTTCTCATATTTGCACTAATGTTTGTATTACATTACTGCCTATAGTCATACTACTGTTTACATTCACTGTTTACATTTATTAATACTGTTTACATTTATTACTACAAGTAAGTAAGTAAGTAAACTTTATTTATTACTACTGTTTACATTTACACTACTTTTATATATTTATGTTTATGTTTATTAAATTTGTTCATTTTTTTACAAAAGAAACAATACAAGGCAATCTCATAATGATAGTGTACAAAATGTAAAAAAATGAAAGGTGGCAGAAAGAAGAATAAATCTTATTATATCTGCCCCTTATCTCCAACAATCAGATTAAACAACAGTAGTCAAACCATGTAAACAATAATAATCTTCAACCAACTTTTTCCAACAGTCAGGTTAAACAATAATATTCTTCAACCAACAGTACAAAATTACTAACTCTTTTTAATTTTCTAACTAAGTACAAAATGACTAACTCTTTCTAATTTTCTAACTAATACAATACACATTACGTTATTTCACATATATTTTTTTAACACATTTGTTTTGATCATTTTTTTAAATGTAAACATTGACTTGGCATTTTTAACTACATTCTCCAAGCCATTCCATAATCTAATTCCCTGGATTGAGGTAGAACGTCCCTTCAAACTAGTTCTGAATTGTGGTTTTACAAACAACTCAGTTCCCTTAAGATTATAACAACTTTGTCTACACTACTATATCTACACTACTGCTGATACATATACAGTATTCTCTGACTAGCCTTATTTAAGGATGCCCAATGTGCCTTATGTGCCTTACTGCATATGCCACTTTGCCTCTATACCAACATCAACTACCTCATACATATACTGTGTACATTAACTCATATGCTGCTTTGCCACTCTTTGCAAATGTCAATGCTAGAACCTTCAGTTTATTTTATAGATATACTTTTTATACTTTTTATACTACTATGCAAAAACTCAGGACAGTATTACACTTTTATTATTTCATTTTATGCTTATGTTCATTAAATGTTTAGTGTTTTAGTGTTGGTGTAAATTTTCATACTTTTATACTACTATGCAAAAACTCAGGACAGTGTTACACTTTTACTATTTTATGCTTATGTTTATTAAATGTTTTAGTGTTTTAGTGTTTAAATGGTTACTGTTGCACCGAGGGACTGAGAGAAACGCAATTTCAATCCTGTGTATGTCCTGTACATATTGCAGTTCTGACAATAAAGTTGACTTTGACTTTGACTAAATATTTTAAAAAGTCAACATAGTCATATCAGGATTGTCCTAGAAGAGCTGAACATTTTGATTTATGATTTGCGGAAATAGCTTGAAAACGGTGGTACTAGAATCGTGCCAAAAGACAAACGGAAGAAAAATGGATGACAGTTGTGTGAACGCTTCATAAACATTCACACAATTAAAATGTTATCAATCTAAACTGGTAATCCAGGTAGCCTTTCAGCAACAAATGAGCCACTGAGAGGAAGCTAAAGTGAGACCTGAGATAATTTTTTGTTTTATTTTATTATATTTTGACCATGGAAACCATATTCAGCATAAAAGCAACAACAACAAAAAAAATAAAATAAAAACGTTGAACACTCATTTTGTGTTACAGTCTTGTTATTTTCATCTGTGAAGACTGCTGCTTCAGTTTCTTCTCACACAAACCAAAGTGTCACATGTTCTAACGTACTGTATGTGAGTCAGGTCAACTTTGCACCTGCAGCGTGTTGACGTGTGTTACATGTAAATGGCTGAAGGGTTGTATATACATGTGTTTATTCGCACTGCTGACTGTGTCGGGTCACTGCTGCAGTACATGCGCTGTCTGTAACTTAACATGACACTGCTTTTCAAAGCGTTCCTAATACAAAATTATATATAATCCATGGTTGATAATTGAAAACTGATTAAAATGCTGTTGAAATAGCTGAAATAAGAAAACCCATCATAGCAGCTAATCATTTATTCAACAGCCTGTAACACATATTCTACTCATGAAAAGATTGTGAATATATTTATTAGGATAACTTTTTTGTTTTCTGAGAAATATATACATTTTTTAATCTCTTGACTCATGAAGCTGCAGGTTTTTGAGTTGCACTTGAGACACAGATAGCATGAACTCCACTCTGTTAATGTCCAAGTACAAATTAAAGGCCCAGCATTCGTTGAAGGAATCCAAATCATCTCTCACGTTTGTGTCAGAGTTATAGACATAGATCTTTTTTTTTGTTGAGAAGTTACAGTTGTATCCATTTTGGTCAAACATTAAACAAATAATGTGTTAAATCTGATGCAAATACAATACAATAGAATACAACTTTATTCATAAAGCACTTTAAAACAACACTGTTGGCCAAAGTGCTGTAAACTAACACAAACAAGCATACAACTATAAACTCAACAAATACCATAAAAGTGATGAACTACCAGATCAAAACAGCAAACAGTAAAAACAAATAACTTAAAAACAGTAAAACCAACATGTCAAGCTGTGTTAAAAGCCAAAGAGAAAAAATGCATCTTCAGAGCAGATTTAAAAACAGGAAGTGAGTCAGTTTGTCTGACGTGCAAAGGCACTCGTTCCACAGTTAAGGGGCAGCGACTGAGAACGCTCGGTCACCTCTCAGCATCCTGTTGGACTTTGGGACGACCAACAGCAGCTGATCTGCTGACCTCAGAGAGCATGAGGGAATGTAAAGCTAGATTTATACTTGACGCGTCGCGCAGCGCGCGAGGGTGCGCAATTTCACCGTCCCCGCCCCTGCGCGTAGGCCCCGCGCGTCGTCTTGGCGCGTGTCGTGCACCTCTGATTTTTTGAAACTCCGCAAGCCTAGTGCGCGCGCGGTGGGCGCTACAGAATTGATTCGGGTGGGGACCTTCACGCCAGAGCCTACAGCTGTCTGCACCGCTGTGATCGTGGAGATGGCATTGCGACGCATGGAAGAATGTTTTTATGTGATACAAATGTATTAAATTCACCTTCTTCATCTCTGATGCCGGGTACCCACCTAAATTGTCAGAACGCTCCTGCCGCCCCCTTTTGGCCGCTTGTCACGTCACACTGGGAGACACTGAGACGCGTCTGATGACGCGCACTGGGGGGAGGCAGAGGAGGGAGTCTAGCTCGTTTTCCGGGTAGTTGTTGTGTTTTCATGCTGCTGGCAGATAAAATCAGTAGCACGTGACCCCCGTTCCTACTGGAGTGGGTTTTCTACGAGCCAAACTGCAGCTCCGACAGTCTTTGTTGAGATTAAAACATTGTTTTTTTATGTTTGGGGTGATCGTACGCTGGAGCGGAGAGCAGCAACTGTTTAAAATGCCAAGTTTCTTACCGGGGTCTGGTTCCAATTCATGGAGGCTCGATGGGGTGAGTTTAAAAAGTCCAAAAAAAGTCCTGTTGTCGTTGTGTAATCACATAGCAGAGGCTCTCCCGATTGGTTGTTGCGATGCATCGAGCAACGTCGAGCCGCAAAATATCAACTTTTCGATCCGACGCTGCTCAACGCGTAGGTTGCTTCGGACGCACGCGTGCGCGGAAAGGAACTGCCGCGTGCCGCCGCACCGCTTCAAACACTCAAAATGCGCCGCTTCACGATACGCCGCGCCTCGACGCGTCTCCACATAGACTTTCAATGCAAACCGGCCGCTTCCGCCGCCCGACACGGGTCCAGTGAGTAAACGGCCTGAGCTGGACCTTTCTTTTGTTGTATTGCCAAAAGTCACGTGATCGCTTTCTCCTCGCTGACTCCATGCATTAAAACCGCAAGACACAAAAACTGTTGTTCAGCACGCGAGCGGAGCATTTTGTTGTTGTTGTGTGATTTCAAACAGTTCTTCTTCTACGGTAGATTTCTTCTTCTACCCTTTCTTGCAACATATGCACAGGTTTTAGAGGCTACTGCCACCTGCTGGCCCGTAAAAGAACAGCACTTTGCCATGCTCCGCCGTGCGTCAACCATAAACACAGCGGCAAAACTCTAAACGCAGAAGCCGCACGGCTCAGTGCGCGCGCAGTTCGCGCGCAGAGGGCCAGCGGACCAAAGCGCAAGTATAACTCAGCCTTTAGGCTGGAGAATGTTGGACAGATACTGTGGGGCGAGACCATGAAGACATTTGAATACAAACAAAAGAACCTTAAACTTAATCCGGAAACAAACTGGGAGCCAGTGTAGTGATTTTAAGGCAGGGGTGATGTGCTCTCGTTTTCTAGTACCAGTTAAAAGGCGAGCAGCAGCATTCTGAACCAGTTGAAGTCGAGTCAGTAATGACTGGCTCAGACCAACGTAAAGTGAGTTGCAATAGTCCAGACAAGTTGTGATGAAAGCATAGATTAAAATCTCAAAATGGTGTTGTGACATGAATGGTTTCACCTTGGCCAGTTGTCTCAGGTGATAAAAGCTGGACTTGACCACAGATTTAATCTGAGCATCCAGTTTAAAATCACTGTCCAGCCTTACACCCAGGTTAGTTGCTGTCTCAGTCAGATGTTGTGTTAAAGGACCCAAATCAGCATGAACTTTGGAACCCTCACTGGGCTTAAATAACAGGACCTCCGTCTTTTTCTCATTAAAATGTAAAAAGTTGTGAGACATCCATGCTCTGACTTCAGCCATACTATCCAGAAGTTGGTTCGGGAGTATTATTTACCTTGTTTCATTGGAACATAAATTTGGCTGTCATCGGCGTAAAAAAAGAAAATAAATGCCATGTTTCCAGATAATATATCCCAGAGGTAGTAAATGGGTCAGATGTGACACAGAGTGTTTGTTGAATGGCTCTGTATATTTGACTGAGTTATAACTATTGTCAGCTAATGTTGATTAGTTGTTTTCACAACCTGTTTTAGATGCATATCCAGCTAATTGTTCTTCAAAATGTATCCAGTGGTTCATGATATATTTTAAGTTTTACTCCAGCAGTTATTGAGGAGGAGAGGAGTATTTTGTGTGTTTTGTGAATAGCTCACATACAATCACACCAAACCTTAATACAGTATACTGTGTAAAATTAACTGCATTAGATCTACAGTAGAAATACGTTGGACAACAATCATGAACAATTTATTAATGCTTAGGATGTGTGTTGGACAGCAGTCTTACATACTTCACCAAATAGTAGGTGCATATTTCAAAAAGTTACTAAGTTATAACAGCACCTGTGTGACAGCACCTGTGTGACAGGACCTGTGTGACAGCACCTGTGTGAGCGGACGCGGGCGCACCTTGGTTGCCGCTGCTCCTCGTACTTTTGCTCCTTGTGCCTTTTTTGTTACTTTCTGCTATTTTTTCACCGAGCCTTGTTGGACATTTCTACCTTTCTACCTTTCTTGAACACAGAGTGTTCCAGTCTGGATTCAGGGTAGCTCAGTACAGAGACTGAATTGCTGAGGGTTACCAATGATGTCCTCTTGGCTGCTGACACTGGCTCTCCCTCCATCCTTGTCCTCCTTGACCTCACTGCAGCCTTCGACACTGTGGACCATAGTATCCTCCTCCACCGTCTTCATGTGGAGGTCGGTCTCTGCGACACCGTCCTGGACTGGTTCAAATCTTTCCTCTCCAATAGGCTGGAATGTGTTAGTCTTGGCAACGCCACGTCCCAGACAGTCTGTGTCTCCTGTGGTGTCCCTCAGGGGTCGGTTCTGGGGCCCCTGCTGTTTTCCCTTTACATGCTGCCTTTAGGTCAAATTATTAATCAGTTCAACATTTCTTTTCACTGTTATGCCGACGATACACAGCTTTACATCAGGACTGGAGCATCCTCATCTTCCACCTTGTCATCTCCATCTTCACTCACTGCCCTCTCTGCCTGCCTGGAGGCAATTAGGGCATGGATGAATCAGAACTTTCTTCAATTAAACTGCTCCAAGACTGAGGCCATACTGATTGGCACCCCTCACCAGGTACAAACATCTCCTATAACAAGACTTTCCTTTTCTGGACAAGACATCCCCCTCTCCACCTCTGTTACTAATCTTGGAATAAAAATGGACTCCAATCTTACATTTGAAAATCACATTAAGCATCTGTTTAAAACTTGCTTCTTCCATCTTCGAAACATCTCCAGACTTCGCCCATCCCTAACTTTTTCCGATGCTGAGAAGCTCGTCCATGCTTTTGTCTCCTCCAGGCTCGACTACTGCAACTCCCTGTTTATTGGAATCCCTGGCAAAAACCTTCAGAAACTTCAATATATTCAAAACAGTGCAGCAAGGATCTTGTTGAGAGTTCGTAAATTTGAACATATTACGCCCATTCTCCATAACCTTCATTGGCTTCCTGTCGCCTACAGAATTCAGTACAAAACTGCTCTCATTACACATCAATGCTTACATGGAGCTTCACCAGATTATCTGAAGGATATTCTTATTCCATACTCATCCACCCGGTCGCTGCGGTCACAGAACAGTAATCTCCTTCACGTTCCGAGAACCAAATTAAGGACCATGGGAGACCGGGCTTTCAGTGTGGCTGCCCCCCGCCTGTGGAACTCTCTTCCTGACTGTCTGAGAGCCCCACAGTCTGTGGTTGACTTTAAGAGCGGCTTGAAGACCTTTCTTTTCAACCGAGCATACTCTACCTCCTCATGATTCTACTTTTGATCTTAGTTGATATTGTTATTGATTTTACTTGTTTTATTACTTGTTTTATTGACATTTAATTCTGTTGCACCTTGTAGCACTTTGAGATTTTCATTAATGAAAAGTGCGTTATAAATTGAATTCATTATTATCATTATTATTATTATTATTATTAATGTCTGTTTAAGGTCAGTTGTCTGTAGCAGCCATCCAAAATGCTCATCAATTGCTGATATAATGTAACAATTTATTTCTGTATTTTAATTAAATTATATCCAGAGGCTCATGAAATATTTTGGTAACACGTGGACTAACATAAGAGCGAAAGCATTATTTGCCGTTTCAACATAATTATACATATAGGTTGCACTGCCAATACATAGGTCACACTGCTGACACAAAGCTGACCTGAGAAAAACCTGCATGTTGGAATGCAAACACGTTATATGTTGTTTGTCTTTTGAGTCTGCAATTGCCACAAAGCAAACCAAAGGACAGATATTTGTGACAAATGCTAGGAGCTATGTAAGACACAGGAAAAGGGCAATGCTTTTACCAGGAATATGAGCTCCAAAAATTTCCAACCATTACCTTTTCCAAAATAGTGTGAAGTTTAAGTTACCATGGTGATCTGTTCAGGCTGAAAGAAAGTTGCTTCTGTAGAACTGAAAGCTTTGGCTTTCAATTCAATTTGCTTTGCTGACGCAACCTAACATAATGGAAAGATGGAAATAGAAGAACCGGGCAACCAACTTTAAGTTTTACATTCAATTTTTGTTGTGAAATTTAATTTACATGTTCCTTTTTTTTTTTTTAAAGAATGTGAAACCCAAATCAGCCGCGTGATATTTTGTTGTGTCCAACACATTAACTGAGTCGAATGTGTATGGTTGATTTTTTTCCCCTTGTGACTTCAGCTTAATACACATAAAAGTTGGATTATTATTTTTTGCATGGATCAAAACTATTATTTTGTTAACACAATTACATAAAGAGTTGGCCCATTTAAATAAACTGAGTTTGACTGGATTACGTTTTATTGGAACCACACTACTTCTTTTGCTTTTCCCTCTTCAGGGTCGCCACAGCGAGTCATCCTCCTTCATCTCACTCTGTCCTCTGAATCTTCTGTCCTCACTCCATCTACCTCCATGTCCTCTCTAACTGCATCCATATAACTCCTCTGTGTCTTTTTCCTGGCAGCTGCATTTCTAACATTCTTCTACCAATATATCCACTGTCCCTCCTCTGGACATGTCCAAACCATCTCAGTCTGGCCTCTCTAACTTTAAGAAACCATAAAAAGTAATTTCTCGTGAAAAAAAAAAAATGAAATAAATTCATGAAGTTCATTGTGACTAATGCATGCTCCTGCAGTTCCAATGACTGATTAGGTATGTATTTGTTATAAAATATCATAGCCATGGGCTTATCATCTTGAGGCTGCCGATTTGAGACCTGATTGGCATCAGGAAAAACATCTGGTGTAGAACAATTGTCAAATCTTACCTGTGAGATCCAAGATCCCTGCAGAAGGGAGCAGCAGACAAAAAAACAAAACAAAACAAAACATAATTTTCATTCAACCTTTACCGTATTTAGTCAGGTAAATCTTATTGAGCCTCAATTATCAATTATGTGATTAGTTTCTGTCACCTGTGGTACATTGAACACAACAATAAACACTGTTCCATAATCTGTTATATATTGTTAGCATTATCTTACTCACAGTGTAGTGGTTAGCACTGTTGCCTCACAGTAAGAAGGTCCAGGGTTCAATTCCCGGTCTGGACCAGTGGTCTTTCTGTGAGGAGTTTTGCATGTTCTCCTTATATTTCTGTGGGTTTTCTCCAGACACTCCAATTTCCTCCCACAGTCCAAAAACATCTGTTTTGCTGCTCTCCCTTGCAAATGAGATATGTGATCTCAAGGGGGGTTACGTGTTATTAAAATTATAAATAAAAGGATGTAGCATTCTAAAGTATCAAAAACAGTTTAACTATGTTATTTTCTCATTCAGGCTTCATTACACTACAACATTTAGGGGAAAAAACTAAACAAAAGAAACAGTCTTGCTATTCCTGAGCAGCAGACCATTTTTCATGGACTTTTCTTAGTGATGCTCTGCTGTACAGTCCATCAGAGATAAAACTGTATTCCTTTAAAGTGAACTGGGAAGAGGATGGTGAGCTGATATGGCTGCCACCACTGAACCAAAGTGCTTCTAAAAACCCTTCTGACTGAGATAAATGGTAAAAAGGAGCCTTTATTTGTTTACTAGGCACAATCAGGCGACCGGTATGAAGTATCCCCAGCATCAACAATGTCTAATTTCAAGCAGGGGTTCCTGTCTTAGTCCAATGAAGACAGATTGCCAAAACAAAGCAGTCTTTAATAAGAACACTCGGTTCTTGGTTTGAAAAGATATCACGTGGAAATGGTAGAACTGCCTGGCCACAAAGCCTGCAGATCTAAACACAGCAGCAGTGGGAAATAATCAGACAGGAAAAATGAGAGAGGAGTGCTAAAAAATGGCACCGCCGTTGCACAGTGTGATGAATCAGTCCTTCCATTTTAGCAATTTCCTTTGAGAGCCTCTATCATTTGTCAAACATTCTGTGGTATGAGTTAAGGTGTTTTATGCAACTGAGGAGAAAAGACTAGACGAGGACATGGACAGGACCTTATTCTGGGGGCTTTATACTGTAGTCAAGATCTGAAGATGCAGCAGGTAGAAAATAAAATCAGAGTCAGAGTCAGAGAGTCAGAGTCAGAGTCAGAGTCAGAGTCAGAGTCTTTATTGTCATTTGCACCGCATGTGGTACATGAGATGAAAACGAGATTATGTACACGAGGTCCCAGTTACATCCAACAACAAATGAAAGAGAAAAACAGTAATAACATCTAGAACTAACTAAGAAAAACATCAACTAGTAATACACTAAGCCTAATATAGTGGGAATAAACAGCAGCACGAACATGAGTTTGTATGAGCAGATGGTCACAGATGAACACAGATGAACACAGCAACAAGAAAACAGATCAGCATCAGCATGATGTGATATTTTGCAGTGTTTATTTTATTTTATTTTTATTTATTCATGAGTCTAACAGCCTCAGGGTAGAAGCTGTTCCTCAGTCTAGTGGTTCTACACTTGATGCTCCTCAACCTCCGTCCTGAGGGGAGTGGGGCAAAGAGTGAGTGTGCTGGATGAGTGAGGTCTTTCATGATACAGGTGGCTCTTTTCCTGCTCTTTTCTATGCTCTGCTGCATAGAAAATGAATTAAACTAAAATTTATAGGAGAAAATCAGTGACAAAGACGAGAATGACAGCCTCGAGAGTCATGTGGCTTGACTATTTATTTGTCTGAGTTTAAGTGCAACTGAGGGATCTGATTCCTGAAGCTGTTGAGCCACATTTTTAGGAAGAAGGAAACATGACAAAATGAACAAAACTAAATTTAAAAAAAAAACTGCTCAGTATTTTCTAGATATTTGTGACTATGATAAATAATTAAACATCCATTATCCTTTACCTACCTCTTCTTTTTTGGGTCGCGGGGGTCTTTTATGTCCTTATCTAGCAGTCACTGCGTGAGAGGTCGAGGACAACCTGGACAGGTCTCCAGTCTATCACAGGGACACAAAAATACAAACAACCATTCACTCTATCACTCACACCTAGGGACAATTTAGAGTTCCCAATCAGACTAACATGCATGTTTTTGGTCTGTGGAAGGAAACAAGAGTACCTGGAGAAAACCCACACTTTCACAAAGATAACATGCAAACTCCATCCAGAATGGCCCCAGACCGGGATTTGAACTGATGACCGTCTCGCTGGCAACAGCTTTACCAACTGTGCCACTCATCCCAGATAGAGATTAGATGTTATGCTCAAAGTTTCTAGTGCTTTCTAGTGCCATGATGCCGGTATCTCACTGGCTCCAGGACTCTTGTCTACATCTCAACACTAAAAAAACAGTCTGTATGTTTTTCTCTCGGCTGCCACCAGATAATGGGCATCCATCTGTGTTGGTCAATGGCGAGACATTAGATGTGGTTGAACAATTTAAATACCTCGGAGTCATTTTTGATTCCAATCTAAATTTCAAGCAACATGTAAAGAGAATTTCACATATAATTAAACTTAATCTGGCAAACTTCAAACATATAAGACCTTCTCTGACAACAGAATCAGCAAAGGCTTACATGCATGCCATGATCTTCAGCCATATAGCCTATTGTTATACCACATGGTCTCACACTTCAGAGATCATCATGAAGCCCCTAAAGTCTCTTTTTAATAAAACACTGACATTTTTTGACAAAAAGCCAATGCAGTATCATTACTGCAACATCATAAATAAGTACAAAATTTTGGATTTTAATAGCTATCAGATTTTTATGGACGTTTGCCTGATTTTTTAAGTTTTAAATGGACTTGCTCCTCCTCCTTTAATATATTTTATAAGTAAAAAAACAAGTACAGTAAACACAAGAGCACTGACCAGAGGAGATTGTGATGTGCAGCGGCGCAGGACTAAATTTGGCCAAATGGTGGTGTCCATCAGAGGCACGCAGTCATGGAACACACTGCCAGTTTCCATCAGGAACTGTGGCACCTACTCCAGCTTTAAAAATTCTCTGAAACTTTGGCTGAAAACTAATCAGAAGTGCACTCATGTGTAGATTACTTTGTCTATTCTTATGGCATCATATTTTTATTGTAATTTTATGTTGTGTTATGTGCTATATAGGTGATGTTTGTATTTTTCTCCGCTCTTTTGTTTTATGGGACGTTTCTTATTCTTACCTGCCTTAGGACAACGGATGAAAATTAGCTATTGTGCTAACTCCGGCATATTTACATTGATGCTTACTGCTGTCATGTTGATTAATATGCATTGTCCTAACCCATCCATCCATCCATCCATTTTCTTCCGCTTATCCGGGGTCGGGTCGCGGGGGTAGCAGCCTAAGTAGGGAGGCCCAGACTTCCCTCTCCCCAGCCACTTGGAGCAGCTCCTCTGGGGGAATCCCAAGGCGTTCCCAGGCCAGCCGAGAAACATAGTCCCTCCAGCGTGTCCTGGGTCTTCCTCTGGGTCTCCTCCCGGTGGGACATGCCCGGAACACCTCACCAGGGAGGCGTCCAGGAGGCATCCTAACCAGATGCCCGAGCCACCTCAACTGGCTCCTCTCGATGTGGAGAAGCAGCGGCTCTACTCCGAGTCCCTCCCGGATGACTGAGCTTCTCACCCTATCTCTAAGGGAGAGTCCAGCCACCCTGCGGAGAAAACTCATTTCAGCCGCTTGTATCCGAGATCTTGTTCTTTCGGTCATAACCCAAAGCTCATGACCATAGATGAGGGTGGGAACGTAGATCGATCGGTAAATTGAGAGCTTTGCCTTTTGACTCAGCTCTCTCTTCACCACGACAGACCGGTACAGCGCCCGCTTCACTGCGGACGCTGCACCTATCCGCCTATCGATCTCACGCTCCAGTTTTCCCTCATTCGTGAACAAGATCCCGAGATACTTAAACTCCTCCACTTGGGGCAGGACCTCCTCCCCGACCCGGAGAGGGCACGCTACCCTTTTCCGGCTCAAGACCATGGCCTCGGATTTGGAGGAACTGATCCTCATCCCGGCCGCATCGCATTCAGCTGCAAACCGCTCCAGTGAAAGCTGTAGATCACGAGCTGATGAAGCCAATAGGACCACATCATCTGCAAAAAACAGAGAAGCGATTCTAAGGCCACCAAAACGGATCCTCTCAACACCTTGGCTGCGCCTAGAAATTCTGTCCATAAAAGTTATAAACAGAATCGGTGACAAAGGGCAACCTTGGCGGAGTCCAACTCTCACCGGAAACGAGCCTGACTTACTGCCGGCAATGCGGACCAAGCTCTGACACCGGTCGTACAGGGACCTAACAGCCCATATCAATGGGCCTGGTACCCCATACTCCCGGAGTACCCCCCACAGAACCCCCCGAGGGACGCGGTCGAATGCCTTTTCCAAGTCCACAAAGCACATGTAAACTGGTTGGGCAAACTCCCACGCACCCTCCAGGACCCTGCTGAGGGTGTAGAGCTGGTCCAGTGTTCCACGACCAGGACGAAAACCACACTGCTCCTCCTGAATCCGAGGTTCGACTATCCGACGGACCCTCCTCTCCAGAACCCCTGAATAGACCTTACCAGGGAGGCTTAAGAGTGTGATCCCCCTATAGTTGGAACACACCCTACGGTCCCCCTTTTTGAATAGGGGAACCACCACCCCAGTCTGCCAATCCAAGGGAACTGCCCCCGATGTCCACGCGATATTGCAGAGTCGCGTAAGCCAACACAACCCCACAACATCCAGAGCCCTAAGGAACTCAGGACGAATCTCATCCACCCCCGGAGCCTTGCCACCGCGGAGCTTTTTAACCACCTCGGCGACCTCAGCACCAGAGATTGGAGAGCCCGACCCAAAGTCCCCAGGCTCCGCTTCCTCAGTGGAAGACGTGCCAGTAGGATTGAGGAGGTCTTCGAAGTATTCCGCCCACCGACTCACAACATCCCGAGTTGAGGTCAACAGCACGCCATCCCCACCATAAATGGTGTTGGTCGCGTACCGCTTTCCCCCCCTGAGACGCCGGATGGTGGACCAGAATCGCCTCGAAGCCGTACGGAAGTCATTCTCCATGGCCTCTCCGAACTCCTCCCACGCCCGAGTTTTTGCCTCAGCAACCACCCGAGCCGCATGCCGCTTGGACTGCCGGTACCTATCTGCTGCTTCCGGGGTCCCACAGGCCAAAAAGGCCCAATAGGACTCCTTCTTCAGCTTGACAGCATCCCTCACCGCCGGTGTCCACCACCGGGTTCGAGGGTTGCCACCACGACAGGCACCAACAACCTTGCGGCCACAACTCCGATAAGCTGCCTCGACAATAGAGGCGCGAAACATGGCCCACTCGGGCTCAATGTCCCCCGCCTCCCTCGGAACGTGTTCAAAGCTCTCCCGGAGGTGGGAGTTAAAGCTCCGTCTTACGGGAGACTCTGCCAGACGTTCCCAGCAGACCCTCACAATACGTTTGGGTCTGCCAGGTCTGACCGGCATCCTCCCCCACCATCGGAGCCAACTCACCACCAGGTAGTGGTCAGTTGACAGCTCCGCCCCTCTCTTCACCCGAGTGTCCAGGACATGCGGCCGCAGATCAGATGAGACGACAACAAAGTCGATCATTGAACTACGACCTAGGGTGTCCTGGTGCCAAGAGCACATATGGACACCCTTATGCCTGAACATGGTGTTTGTTATGGACAATCCATGACGAGCACAGAAGTCCAACAACAGAACACCACTCGGGTTCAGATCAGGGGGGCCGTTCCTCCCAACCACACCCCTCCAGGTCTCACTGTCATTGCCCACGTGAGCGTTGAAGTCCCCCAGCAGAACAAGGGAGTCCCCAGGAGGCGCACCCTCCAATACCCCCTCCAAGGACTCCAAAAAGGGTGGGTAATCTGCGCTGCCGTTCGGCGCATAGGCACAAACAACAGTCAGAGCCCGTCCCCCCACACGTAGGCGAAGGGAGGCTACCCTCTCGTTCACCGGGGTGAACCCCAACGTACAGGCACCGAGATGGGGGGCAACAAGTATGCCCACTCCTGCTCGGCGCCTCTCACCAGGGGCAACTCCAGAGTGGAAGAGTGTCCAACCCCTCTCAAGGAAACTGGTTCCAGAGCCAGAGCCATGCGTTGAGGTGAGTCCGACTATTTCTAGCCGGAACCTCTCAACCTCACACACTAGCTCAGGCTCCTTCCCCACCAGAGAGGTGACATTCCATGTCCCAATGGCCAGCTTCTGTAGCCGAGGATCAGACCGCCAGGGTCCCCGCCCTCGGCCACCACCCATTCCACAATGCACCCGACCCCTTTGGCCCCTCCCACAGGTGGTGAGCCTATGGGAAGGGGGACCCACGTCTCCTCTTCGGGCTGTGCCCGGCCGAGCTCCATGGGTGAAAGCCCGGCCACCAGGCGCTCGCCAACGTGCCCCTCCTCCGGGCCTGGCTCCAGAGTGGGGCCCCGGTGACCCGCGTCCGGGCGAGGGAACATTGTTTCCATTTATATTACTCATCATAAGGGGTCTTGTGGGCTGCGCTTTGTCTCGTCCCTCACCTAGGACCTGTCTGCCTTGGGTGACCCTACTAGGGGCATAAAGCCCCTGACAGCATAGCTCCTAGGATCATTGGGACACTCAAACCCCTCCACCACGGTAAGGTGGCAGCCCAGGGAGGGGTTGTCCTAACTTAAATATTATTATTTTTATTTTATGTATTTATTTATTTATTTATTTTGTCCTAACTTAAATAAATAAATACATAAAATAAAAATAAAGGACACCTCAATATGTGTGCATGGCGGGGAGTTGAACCTATGATTGTTCTGCTC
Organism: Garcialebias charrua; assembly: GCA_038048925.1. Lineage (NCBI taxonomy): Eukaryota > Metazoa > Chordata > Actinopteri > Cyprinodontiformes > Rivulidae > Garcialebias > Garcialebias charrua. The sequence goes on along the minus strand of JBBPBX010042035.1, from coordinate 11,834 downwards.
TCAGGTTGGCTGCCCCTATCCCTGTATCACAACCACTATAAACAATTAAATTCAAAAGTTAATTTCAAGCATTCCTCCCTTTGTTAGAACAATACAGTTCCTATCTTTAACGAGCCTAACCTGCTGCACATCCTTTCCAGCCTGATCCCTCTGTCTTGCCAAATGGCACAAGTCCTTCTCGCCCTCTTTAGTGTAAATTGCCTTTAATTTTTTTTAGGTTTGCAGAATGAAATATACATTTTTAACTTTTGTATTTTTGCTCTGCTTTCATCTGATTTACATTTCAACGTGATGAGTTCCACACCATGATGTGTTTCAAATGAAGCAGCCATTGGTGTTAGAGTGTAAACAGGTAGAAGATACATCTTAGCACACGTCCCAAAATTGACATTTATTGTCAATATTTTTTTAAGTAAATGTCACTGTTTCTTTTTTTTTTTGTATCTGTAACTGCTCAAAGTAGGTGAAGCCAGGAGAGGAACAACAATTACAAAAAGTCTGATTTGCTCCCGTGGCACCTCTTCAAGTGACTGGTACTTCTTGTGAAATAGAATACGTTTCTCCTGCAAACATAGCAGCATGTACAGAATTAAATTGCCCTTTCTGCCACCATTTTCCCCATGCAGTAATTCCATACTTATTTATTTTTTTACCTCTTGCTCTTTTACTTGCATGTTATGCTATTCTGCGTTACGATGGAGAGTAATCCACAACAGTAAAGTGGCCTCCATACATGTTCCTCAGATTGTTGTAAATAAAAAGAATCAATAGTCTGGAATGCAATCACAGATGCAAATTCACTCATCTCCTGTGCTATGGTGATTAAGCGAACAACAGTTGTTGAAGGTACAGCAAATTAGACCGTTTTGAGAGGAGAGGAGCTATGATTTCCATGAAATATTAATGTTGTCTTGTTTTCTTCTTGTTCTTCTTTTCCTCTAGTGAGCAGGGGAAAAAAAGTGTAGCAATTTGAAGGCCATTGTTGCTCAAACATCACAGGCTAGCTAAGTAACAATTTATGCTGTTTTCAGAAATTATTCATCCGAGGGATTTACAGCAGTGATGAATCTTCATCAGTAAAAGGCTTTCATCCAACTGGTCTTATAATAATATTACAGCATTACGTTGTGAAATGATGAATGTGCCTCAGAGCCATCTATATCAGTCAAACATGTTAACACGCTAAGTGATGTGTTGCCCTGCCATGGAGCCACACCATTAGACAATCATTCATCCATTATGATTAGTGCAGAAGAATCAGTATGATCTATTTGTTTAATCGATATATATTATTACTGTATAACAAATTAATGTTAATAATTCCTTTATTTATTATTTAATCATTTGAAAATCCAAGTGTGCACTCTATTTACTTAAAATGTATTCTATAAAATTCACAATATTTTATTCTAAAGTGGAACATTTAGCATTGATTTTTTGCAATAAATTATCTTTTTTTAATATACCGTATTTTCTGGTGTATAGGTCGCACCGGTGTATAGGTCGCACCATCCAATTATCACCAATAGATTGGAAAAATCCCTAGATAGGTCGCACCGGTGTATAGGTCGCACCTACGTTTAGCTCTGCTGCAAATGTCTGTCACAGGAGCGCACAGCAAGGCTTTTAAGAAGATTAACACTTAAAAACAATTATTTGATTGATAAAAATTATAGCAAATATGTGTCTGAGCTGAACTTTTCCTTAATAAATGAACGTAATTGTGAAATGAGCTGGATTAAAAAATTATTTAGCCAAAAGTGATAACAAGCCATATATAGGTTGCACCTGTGTATAGGTCGCAGGCCTTGAAAAAACCATAAAAAGGTGCGACCTATACACCGGAAAATACGGTAATAGATTGCTGTTGCATCAAACAAAACAACTAAACTTAAAGGTTCAGTATGCAGTTTCTGTAGAACTGCAGCACTTAGAAATATTTTCAACAGGCAAAGCATTCTGATCCCTCCCCCTCAGAGCCATATGTGGCTCTGCCCCCTTGTGGTCTGTTGAATTTCAAATTCAAGCTCTGTTTTTATTGGCTGATTCAAATTCAAGCTCTGTTTTTATTGGCTGGTTACAAACTCTGTTTTTATTGGCTGGAAAATGGCGGGTCACCTTTTCTTTTTAGAAATGCTTATTTACCACCTGGAGAAGCAAGGGGACAATATTTTTAAATTTTTCAGAGATTACCTGGCTAACATCAGTCTGTCAGGAGGTAGTGACAGAGTGAAGAAATATGTTCATAAAAAAAGCTACATACTGAAGCTTTAAGAGTAAAATTTAGATGTTATAGATTTTTTTTTTTTTGTCTGTGAAGCTCTGTGATGGGAAAACTGTGCCAAATTAAAGAGCATCAATACAAAAAAAAATAGCAGCTGGACTGTGTTCAGTTTGGCTTCATAGCAGAAAATAGTAGCACACAAAGAGCCTTAATGAGTTGATAATCACTAGCAAATAATCATAAAACGGAAGACTGTCAGCCACTCCAGGGTTCATAAGACTTACACCTAATTTAATCAATGTTTTGTCCTAAAAGCACTCTTGATCTTGATCATGAGCTTGATCAGGCACACTGATGTGAAGGAGGCCTGAGGGCTGAAACAGAATAAAAGTCCAGCTTAACACACTTTAATTCCACTTTGTAGGAAGCTTTGAAAAGCCGTGTTGCCATGGCAATGCATCATGCGACTGCTACCAGCTTGGAAGATCCTGCAAATCCAAAAGGAATGCTTTAGGAGTTCCCATTAGGCTGAATTTGGGTGCAGTCAGCTCTTCTATCTATTTAAGATGTACATACTCTGGAGGGGTAGGACACAGAGGCTACAAAGCACTGTTCTGACATCAGATGTTTTATTCATTTATGTTTTAACTTGTCATTTTAGGCAAATTTTTAAAATATTTTCTCACGGACCATATTTAGATATAACAGGCCAGATTGATTCAGTCTCCAGTTGGACTAATTCTAACCTTAAAAACCATCTAACCCAAAGGTGACAATGAAGTGAAGGTGTTTTAAACAACATCAGGTGACATCTTTGAGATAGGAGTTGTTTCAAGCTGTTAACTAAACAGCTTCCGAGATCCTCTGAACATAATGATTTGTGTGGCAGTCATCTGTAAAAAATATTAATAAATAAAGAATAAAACAGAAACAAATAAATAAATACACAGACGTTTTTAAAGAGATATTTTCTGAAGGCTTATTTGAGAAGTAAAAAAAAAAAGCATCAAAAGTTAGCCTGAGGGGCCAAGTAAAAATCTCTGTGATAAGATAAACAAGCAACGCCTGTGGTATGTGTAAGCATCACAAACTGCTTATTCTAGGAAAGCCTTTAAGTGCAATTAAATGTTCCATTAAATGCAGCTGTTACTTATTCCTACACAGTCAGCACAATTATTTTGTACTCAGTTATGGCACATTAATAATTCCCTCACCAGCTGATCCATGTCATTAGTATTTCATTATTTTAGTATAACTTATATATGTTTCCCCTTTAGCAAAAGATAAATTAAATGTCCAATGCGTTATTGAAAGCAGTGATACATACGTGTATATATATATATTTTTTTTCTTTTTTTATGTGATTGCTTTCAAATTAAAGTGGCTGACTGTGCACACATGCTTTGCTCGACTGGGCTCTTTTTGCACATGGTCTCATTTATATGCATAGAAGAAATATCTCCAGGTTAGCATTTGGTCTATTCTCTCCTTTAAGTTAAACATCTGTCTGTTGAAGCATTTATTACACTTGTCCCTATAGAGGTTCCTTGGATTTTAATTAATTGTGTAATAATTAATAATTAAAAATAAATAAGTCAAATCAAGTCAAGTCAAATTTATTTATGAAGCATTTATGAAGATCCTGTATTGAACGCCTTTTTTGACATTTAAACATAGCAGCTGTTACCAAAGTAAATAAATAACAGTATTTTAAAGAAAAAAATATAAATCTAATTAAAACCACTGAAAGAAAAACATAAAAACACAAAACAATAAAATAGTAAATCCAACCATAGTGTGTTAAAAGCCAGAGAAAATGTCTCTGTGTGTGTGTTTCAAAAAGAAAAACAGGAAGTAAAGGGGCCTCTCTAATGTTGGGGGGCAGATTGTTCCAAAGTTTAGGGCCCACGACAGAAAAAGTCTGATCTCCTCTGAACTTCAGCCTGGTTTTCGGAACAACCAAAAGCAGCAGGTCAGATGATCTCAGTGCCTGAGAAGGAACATATGGTTGAAGTAGGTCAGAGAGAGGTATGAGGGTGCAAGGCCATGTAGGCACTTAAACGTCAACTGGATAATTTTTAAATCTATGATACGTACAGAGAGCCAGTGAAGGGAGAACAAAACTGGTGAAACAATCAAACCTAAGAGTCCCAGTTAATAGCTGAACTGCAACATTTTGGATGAGCTGGAGACATGAGTTGGAGACCTAACTGACCCAAAGATAAAGTGTATTACAGTAGTCTAGTCAGGTAGTAATGAAGGCATGGACTATTTTTTTTCAATGTCAGATTTGGTCAACACCGACTCAATCAATCAATCAATCAATCACCTTTATTTAACCAGGTAGAGTCTTATTTAGGGATGCCCAATGTGCCTTACTGCATATGCCACTTTTTGCCTCTACAACAACATCAACTACTACCTCATACATATACTGTGTACATTGACTCATACGCTGCTTTGCCACTTTGCAAATGTCAATGCTAGAAACCTTTAGTTTATTTTAGTTATACTTTTTATACTCTTTTTTTTATACTAGTATGCAAAAACTCAGGACAATATTATGTTCATTAAATGTTTAATGTTTTAGTTTTAGAGTTGGTGTAAATTTTCATACTCTTATACCACTATGCAAAAAACTCAGGACAGTGTTAGTTTTACTATTTTATGCTTATGTCTATTATTATATGTTTCAGTGTTTCAATGTTTAGATGTTTACTGTTGCACCGAGGGACTGAGAGAAACGCAATTTCGGTCCTGTGTATGTCCTGCACTGTACATATTGCAGATCTGACAATAAAGTTGACTTTGACTTTGACTTTGACTTTGACTTTGAGATCGAGATCTCTTTTACAAGGGTGACCTGGTCAAGTGGTCAGCAGCACACGTCACATTGGCAATAGGCATTTGCACTTATCAAAAGAAAATAAAGAAAACTACAATCACAGTAAACAGATGTTGACAGTTCAAAACCAACAGGATATGACAGATTTCTATATACATTATATACAAAACAAGCAGACAGACCTCGGTTGTGTAAATAAAGTTAAAAAATCAACAATGACATGTATATTGGATAAGTAATGGTTAGAAACATCTGCAATGGTCAAGTTTCTTGATGACATTTTCTACTACGGTTGACATAAAGGATCCAGGAGAGATGAATGTTGATAGTTTCAGATCTTTCTGTAAGTTGTTCCAGGCTGAGGGGACGGCGAAGCTGAATGCTCTTTTTCCTAGTTCAGTTCTGACAGGAGGAACTGACAGGAGGACTAAATCGTTAGAGCGCAGGGAGTAATGACTGTGTGATGTTTGTATTAAGGAGGTGAGGTATGACGGGACTAGGTTTAGGAGGGTCTTGTAGATGAAGGATATCCAGTGAGTGTATCTGCGAGTGCTGAGAGATGACCAGCCAGATTTTACGTAAAGCTCACAGTGATGAGTGCGATAACTGGAGTCAGTAATGAACCGAAGGGCACCGTGGTAAATGGAGTCTAAGGACTGTAGGTATTTTGATGCAGCACTCATGTACAGCACGTCACCATAATCTAGTATTGGCATGAATGTTGCAGCTACTAATGTTCTCCTGGCTTTGCATGAGAAGCAGGATTTGTTTCTGAAGAAGAAACCTAGCTTCAGTTTGAGTTTAGTGGCCATTTTGGAGATGTGGGTTTTAAAAGACAGTTCAGTGTCAATGTTGAAACCTAGATATTTGTAGGTGGAGACCATTTCTATTTGTTTTCCCTCTTGGGTTCCAATTTGAGGTGGGTTCTCTGGTTGCTGCTTTCTGTTGGCAAGAACCATGAACTTGCTTTTGTCGGCATTTAGGACCAGTCTAAGTTTTTGCAGCCGTGACTGAATAATATTAAAAGCGTCCTGAAGAGAGGTGAAAGCTTGGCTGAGGGAGGAAGAACAGCAATAGATGATGGTGTCATCTGCGTAATAATGGTGGGAGGCATTTGACAGATCACTGCAAAGATCGTTGATGTATAGGGAGAAAAGAATGGGACCCAAGACAGAACCCTGTGGCACCCCTTTCACAACATCTAAGAAAGTAGAGGAGGATCCGGCTACATGAACAGACTGCGTTCTGTCAGTTAGGTAGTTGGTGAACCAGGAGACTGCAAGTTTTGATAGACCAGAGTGTTCCAGGATGTTTGTCAATAGTCTATGATCAACTGTATCAAATGCCTTGGACAGGTCTATAAATAGGGTAACACAGAATTGTTTGCAGTCCAGGGCATGTATGATGTCATTTTGGTGTGAACATTCACACTACATTTTAAATGCGACCAGCATCAGACCTGGCATGACTCCAGTGTGAACGCTCTATGTTGCAGAAGTGACCTGCATGCGCAGAAGAAAACAGCGTGCTGATCAGTGATGAAATATCAAAAATTGAGCTTCAGCTGTGTTCTGCTCCATTTCTCTTTTGGAGCCGCGCTGCGGCTCTTGTCTCACGCAGGCTTGACACGTTGCTTGTTTGGGCTTGTTTTCATGGGGCTGGTCGCTTGTTTTTGTGGACGCAGCACCATGTTTGAGGAAGTAAACATGGACGCGCGCGACAGTTTTCAGTGTGTGTTTGTAATTTTGAAGTTGTTCTCCAATCGGGGAGAGCTAAACATCCAAAAGATGAAAGGCAAACTTGCTTTCTTCTCAGTTTGCCTTTGTGTGTGTGTCGGAGAGCTCGTCCCCCGATAGCCCCGACCCCGCTCTGAGCTAGAGAGAGCTTGTCCCCCCACTAGCCCCCAGCCCGCTCTGAGCTGCGTGTCCCCTCTGTCTGTAGAAACACGCGCGGGCTCAATTAAATGAGCCGCACGTGTCCTGAAAAAGTCAGATGTAAATCACATGAGCGTTCAGACTGCAGTCGCTTTGAAAACATCAGATATATACATATCTGATTTAAAACCCCACAGGAATGAGGTGCTGAAGCAGATACAATATTACCAATAATAACACAAAAGCTCCTGTCAGATAATAATGGAATCATGTTGCACCTGTAATCCAACCCAACTATTTTCTCCAAATAAAGAAAATGACGTTTTTTTATTTTTTGTTGCTGGTTAAGATTTTCAGTAATCCAGGACATGATAAAATCAAAAAACGTTCAATACAGAAACATCTATCCATCCATCCATTTTCTTCCGCTTATCCGGGGTCGGGTCGCGGGGGTAGCAGCCTAAGTAGGGAGGCCCAGACTTCCCTCTCCCCAGCCACTTGGAGCAGCTCCTCTGGGGGAATCCCAAGGCGTTCCCAGGCCAGCCGAGAAACATAGTCCCTCCAGCGTATCCTGGGTCTTCCTCTGGGTCTCCTCCCGGTGGGACATGCCCGGAACACCTCACCAGGGAGGCGTCCAGGAGGCATCCTAACCAGATGCCCGAGCCACCTCAACTGGCTCCTCTCGATGTGGAGAAGCAGCGGCTCTACTCCGAGTCCCTCCCGGATGACTGAGCTTCTCACCCTATCTCTAAGGGAGAGTCCAGCCACCCTGCGGAGAAAACTCATTTCAGCCGCTTGTATCCGAGATCTCGTTCTTTCGGTCACAACCCAAAGCTCATGACCATAGATGAGGGTGGGAACGTAGATCGATCGGTAAATTGAGAGCTTTGCCTTTTGACTCAGCTCTCTCTTCACCACGACAGACCGGTACAGCGCCCGCTTCACTGCGGATGCTGCACCTATCCGCCTATCGATCTCACGCTCCAGTTTTCCCTCATTCGTGAACAAGACCCCGAGATACTTAAACTCCTCCACTTGGGGCAGGACCTCCTCCCCGACCCGGAGAGGGCATGCTACCCTTTTCCGGCTCAAGACCATGGCCTCGGATGTAGGACCACATCATCTGCAAAAAACAGAGAAGCGATTCTAAGGCCACCAAACCGGATCCTCTCAACACCTTGGCTGCGCCTAGAAATTCTGTCCATAAAAGTTATGAACAGAATCGGTGACAAAGGGCAACCTTGGCGGAGTCCAACTCTCACAGGAAACGAGCCTGAAACAACTGGACAACTGGACTTTATTTGTAACAGAAGACGTTTCGCTCTTCATCCGAGGAGCTTTCTCAATTCAAAGAGCAGAGAGTGGGGTTCAGGTTTAAAAGGCTGATATAAGATACACACATACTTATTGTACAGTATTTTGACAAATCACACCTCACACCTTAACAGTAGGGGTTTATTAAGGTCTTTATTATTCTAATTCACAGATGGGTCCTCTGCTCCCATCAAGTGTGAAAATTGTCTGGGAATCAGTCCTAAAGCTGCATTACACGTTTTTGAAAGTTGGAATCTGAGACCTCCTCCTCTGTTAAGAGAGTTTTTCTCTCTTAATGTAAACAGCTTCCTTCACACCCCTCTCAAACCACCTGTGTTCTCGGTCCAAAATGTGCACATCCTGGTCCTCAAAAGAGTGTCCCCTGTCCGTGAGGTGGAGATGAACAGCTGAGTTTTATCCAGAGGAGGAGGCTCTCCTGTGTTGGGACATTCGTCTCTGAATAGACTGTTTAGTCTCCCCAATCTAGAGGTCTGGACAATTCTCGCTGCACTGGACCGCATACACTACACCACTCTGTGTGTGTGTGGGTGTTTTGTCCTTGGGGTGGACCAGCCTCTGTCTGAGAGTCCTGCTGGGTTTGTAATAAAAATAATGAATTCAATTTATAATGCACTTTTCATTAATAAAAATCTCAAAGTGCTTTGAAATGTACTGGGATGTTGTGTTTGTTGAAAATCCTTCTGAAATGATCTGATAGTCTGTTTTGATTTTTCTCCTTCCTGGCCTCATCTTATAGCTTGCCCTGCTTATGAGGAAAAAAACTGCAAGTTGAATAATGGAAGCCCAAACTAACATTGTTTTTGTGTAGGTGATATTAGATACACAGTGTACCATTCACCCTCCAAGCTGCCAGCTTGCCTGTTTATTCATGTCTCTATATGTTCTTATTGATTTTAACCTTCCAGTTGTCAATATTAGCCTAGACTTCAAGAGAGAATAGCAACTTTTCTGCCTACATTCTAAATATTTTTGATTTTATTTGGAAGGTTATTATTTTAGTAAAGAATCATTATTTATTATTGACCTTTGTGGAATTGTTAAAAGCAGACACAATCATGGTGTTTGCAAGTGACAGTGCAGAAGATGGATTTTTCTCAAAGATGGCACTTTATCTTTGCTGCCCTTGCAACCTGGATAAACACAAACTCTGAATAAAGATTTTGTCAAGGATGATTGAGCTGAGATTGTGGAAAACTCAAATGTGATCTCAGAGTGCAAGATAGATTCTACACCTTTTTGTATGCGTTTCAATGGTTTTTGTCAGCAGAAATTTGATATTGCTTTTTAAGCTTGAGTTGCTGTAATGGTATCTTTAAACGTTTGTAGCAAACAAAGTGCTTGCTTTGTCTCTGTGAAAAGTTATTGTGAGTTCCTCAAGATTTTGCTAGTCTAAATATGTGACCATATTTTACAAAAATTCAGTCAGAAATATTTTTGAATAATTTAGTTGATATTAAAGAGTCACCTATCTGATCTCAATAAACAGTCAATGGTCCCTATCTACTGTATATAGGCTCAGAAAGTACAACAGTTCCCTTTATAATTTGTGAATGATGTTTGGTTCAACATACAGCTTCACTGATATTTAACTTGTTCTAAATAGAGTTTACTTAACCCTCTGCATGATAATTGTAATTTGTAATATATACCCTTCTAGATCAGGGGTCTGCAACCTTTATGATCAAAAGAGCCACTTTTGCCAATTCCTTCACTAAATTAAATACGTCCAGAGCCACAAAACTTGATACAGTTGTCATTGTCAACTGGTGGCCCATGGGCCACTTCAAGTTTGTTCAAGTGGGCTTTACTGGCCAGTACACATGAAATTATAAAACTAAAATCATCCAATTATTGTTGACATATATTGATAATTTTACATTTTGAGACAAAATAATAGACTGGATCCCATCCATCCATCCATTATCTTTACTTGCTTCTTCCTTTTCAGGTTGCAGGGGGGGGGGGGTCACTGGTGTCCATATCCAGGTCGCAAGTCCATAAGACTGGATTCTTGTAAATAATGTTTGTATACATTTTTTGACTATTTTTTTTTTAAACTAAAACAATGAACAGTGCAGGTGTATGTGATTTTTTTATTTATTATTATTTTGGAAAAATTAAGTATTCTACTTTGAAGAAATAAAGCATACAATTAAAGGGAGTATAATTTACTCTGTATATTAGTACTAGTATACACATATTTGCATTTTTTCTCCTATTTTTGACTTTGTGCTTGCTGCCAGCTGTTTGTCTTCCCCTGCTTCCAGTTTTTTTTTCTTCTCTTGTGTGTGTGAAAGTGTGTGTTCTCTCTTGTTCTCTCTGTGTTCCTGCGAGCATGGCTTCCTGATCCTTGGCAAGCCACTTGGCAAAGCTGCTCTTTATCAACTCATCACCATGCATCTTCACTGGGACTGCACTCTTTGTCAGATTGTTGTAGTTTTCTGTTTTATAATGCTTAACCCCATCAAAACAGCTTGTTTTTCCTCCTCTTCTTCAGTCCTGGATCTCTCTTTTGTTTTCACTTTCTATGCCAAAGCTTGCACGCCACAACTCTATAGTCCAATCACTGTTTTCAATCCTGTCTTCAGCCATATCTAACTGGGATTACAATATATTGATGATTACTTAATGATGCTATGATGACTTTCTAAATAAATGATTGAACTATTTTAGGATGCACCGCTTCTGCTTGTTTTTGCATCAGTTCTCACAGATCTCACAATATTTATGTCATTCTACAGTACTTCAAGGTTAGATTTAAACATTTATGAATTCCCTGTCATGCCATGTGAAAGTTGCCCCAGAGAGAGAGAGAGGAGAGAGAAAGAGTGCGCTATAAAGTGTTCAGTTAGAATGTGCAATGTTCTGGCGACTCCTAATAGAATTACATATATTTAGATTAAGTGGGGTTTGATATCAATTTTCTGCCTGAACCAGGCTCAAAAGGTTAATTTGTCCAAAAGAAAGAGGAAAAAAATATCCTTCAAAACACAAGATCATTAGAAATAAATAAATAAGAAAATGCATAAATAAACAGGGCAAAGAGTAACTTGGTGTTCATAAGAAGTAAGCAACAGATGCTGCACAAAGATGTTGTCTAATCTAATGCTCAGCTGTATTTGTTTTTTTTCCTCCTTTCAATAAACTTCTTTAATTATTTATTTTTTATTCTTTTACAATTTCACATCTGTTACAAAAAACTTACCTTGATAGGTTTTACATTGTACTTAATTCTGCTGCTTTGTCAATAGAAGTATTGTGATTTAGTTTTCTTCAACAGATGAGGTATACAATTAAAATCACAGGTGGCGTGAATTATGAAGCAGAATCATTTTTCCCCAAGAAAGATAAAAGACAAACATTTGATTATCATCTAGACTACTTGTCAAAAAAGATTTAGTTTATTTGAATACACAATCACAGAACACACAACCACAGAACACGCAAGTGTCTGCTTTACACTTGTTCAAACAGTGCATTTAATTCCCAGAACTACGTAAATGGATATACAACAACACTACCGGTAACTCTCTTTATATATATACATATATATATG
>JBBPBX010042034.1:11967-28583 GCA_038048925.1 Garcialebias charrua | reverse complement strand
CTAACAGCAACGTAGTTGCGATCCTGGAAGGATCCTTTGCTGTAGCGAGGAGTGTTGGTCTGCAACTCCTGAGGAGGAAAACAAACATGTTTACAAACAGTTTGTTTACACCTGCATGTCTCCAATAGAGAAAAGATGAGTGGGAGGAGCCACAACAATATGAGCATTTCAGACATGTTCCTTGTTAACCAAGTGATGACCTTTGACCTATCCTTTACACATCAGGAGGTTTATAGCTGAAAAACTGTGTCCTTATCAATGCTGGAACAGAAACAAAACAATTCAGAACCCGTTCTGCTGTAATCTGATGGTTGCGTTTTATCATACATGATAAACAATTTCAAAATATTCCCATCAAATATATTGAAACATTGCACACTTTGACAGCTGATAACTTTAAACATTAAGAACCTGGTAAGAGGCCCACCCAAAATGTTCAAAAATATTTTCATTCTCTTCATCAAACTTTGAACAAAAAGCAAACGTTAGAAAGAACGTGGCATTCCACTAATGCCCCTTTTCCGTTAGTAACGGTAGAGCCCGACTGGACTCAACTCAGCACAGTTCGAAAGAACGTGGCATTCCACTAATGCCCCTTTTCCGTTAGTAACGGTAGAGCCCGACTGGACTCAACTCAGCACAGTTCCAAGGCTTTTCCATTATGAATTTTTTTTATATCACCTGCCAAGACAGTCCGCTAACACCAACAAAGACCTTCATAAAGCCAGAACGTTCCTCTTCTTTAAAGGTTCAGTATGTAACTTTTCTAACAACATATTTTTAACATATTTCTTCACTCTGTCACTACCTCCTGACATACTGATTTTAGACAAGTAATCTCTGAAAAAAACTATTGTCCCCTTGCTTCTCTAAAAGCATTTCTAAAAAGCCACAGTGACCCACCGTTAACCAGCCAATAAAAACAGATTTTGTAACCAGCCAATAAAAACAGAGCTTGAATTTGAATTTCAGCAGAGCTAGGGCAAGAGCAAGCCTCAGAGCCATATATGGCTCTGAGGGGGAGGGACCAGAAACGTGTCTCTGTTCAAAATTTTCCTAAGTTCCAGCGTGTTCCAGAAATTACATACTGAACCTTTAAGCTTTTCCATCTACAGGGAACATCACAGTGAGTCATCTTCCTCCATTTCACTCTGTCCTCTGCATCCTCTGTCCTCACGCCAACTCCCTCCATATCCTCTCTAACTGTATCCATATGCTGTATCTCTTATTTGTCTTTTTTCCTGGCAGCTGCATTTCTAACATCCTTCTACCAATATACCCACTGTCCCTCCTCTGGACATGTCCCATTCACACACATGTACTCTGTCTTACTACGGCTGACTTTCATTCCTCTTCTTTCAAGTGCATACCTCCACCTCTCCAAGTTCTCTTCCACCTGTTCCCTGTTCTCACCACAGATCACAATGTCATCTGCAAACATCATAGTCCATGGGGATTCCTGCCTGACCTCATCTGTTAGTCGGTCCATCACCAGAGCAAACAAGAAGGGGCTCAGAGCCGATCCTTGATGCACTCCCACCTCCACCTTGAAGCTATCTGTCACTCCTACAGCACATCTCACCACTGTCCTGCTGTCATCATTCAAAGATTCAAAGATTCAAAGATCTTTTATTAACATTGCACCAGTTTTCACCAATACAGCGTGATTATGTATGCACAGTCATCCTGAAGATGGGGTGAGTGTGTAAAGCTGCTGCTTATTCAGAACACATGACATGTTCTTCAGCGCGGCCTCTCTCATCCGTGTCGGGATGAAGGTCAAAGGTGTGAAAAAAGGAAAGTACCATGAGGGTCACAGCGTTGGTATTTAAAAAAAAAGTATCACATTTTGTCTGCCAAAACACCGCATGACACAGTTTTTTTATACTAGTATGCAAAAACTCAGGACAGTATTATGTTCATTAAATGTTTAATGTTTTAGTTTTAGAGTTGGTGTAAATTTTCATACTCTTATTCCACTATGCAAAAAACTCAGGACAGTGTTAGTTTTACTATTTTATGCTTATGTCAATTATTATATGTTTCAGTGTTTCAATGTTTAGATGTTTACTGTTGCACCGAGGGACTGAGAGAAACGCAATTTCGGTCCTGTGTATGTCCTGTACAGTACATATTGCAGATCTGACAATAAAGTTGACTTTGACTTTTGACTTTGACTAAAACTATACCAATAAGCACATTTAAGACAGTTACATGTTGCATGTTGAGACTGAGGCAGGGAGGATTCTGTCCATGAGACATTCCAGATAGCGACAGTCTGACCAGCCGGCCTCCGATAACGCTCATAGAAAAGTTCTCCGGGGGGGGGGTAGCAGACAAGACAAGAGCAGCTGTTTTGTCCACAGTAGAGCACATCTCAGGAGAAATTAGATATCCAGCCTTTTTCAAGGCTGTTTCCAAGGGAGTCAGATAAGAATTGACAAATATTTTCACTTCAGGCTCACATTGTAATTTCTGCAGCCTTCAGTCTGTAAGGGCGACTCTGTTCCAAGTGATCCAATTCGGGACTTTTTCCACTGATCCAAGCTCTGACCTCAGATGTTGACCACAGCGTCCAGAGTCCCAATCCGAGGGTGATCTGTTCACCCTCTGGATAAGCTCGCAAACAGCTGATTTCTCGAGGTCACCGCGCAGACCAGACGTCGGGTGCTCCAGGCATTAAGTCCTGCTGAAGTCTCCCTCTTTTGCGATAGGCCAGTGCTCCACAAACGCCAAAAAGCAAAGCGTTGCCATCGTAATCCAATATAATCCAGATTCTTCACCTCCACAGAGCACAGCACAGAGAGCGAGACGCACACCATCCACACCCACAGGAATCCATGGCGTATCCTCTTCGTCACTCTGTGAGGGTGGACTGGCTCCCCTTGTGCCTTTTCTGTAGAAATCTTGTTCGTAGAATCGAATGCCCAAACCTCCAATCCATCTTAATTTGCGTTCGAGGTGCTTTGCTGAGGAGCTGCAGGCAGCAGCAGGGGGGGGGGAGGACGGGAGAGGAAAGGACTAGCGACTGCCTCCGTCGAGAGCCAAGGTTGAAAAAGGATACATGTCCTGTACCAGTCTAACATGTCCTGCTGTCCTCATACATGTCCTGTACCAGTCTAACATGTCCTGCTGTCCTCATACATGTCCTGTACCAGTCTAACATGTCCTGCTGTCCTCTCTGTACTTCTCTATCAACATCCTCAAAGCAAAGATGGCATCTGTGGTGCTCTTTCTTGGCATGAAACCATACTGTTGCTCAAAGATAGTCACCTCTTGTCTAAGACTAGCTTCCACAACTACCTGGTACTGACTGCACTGCAGTAGTCATAATTAGTAATCAGTCATAATAAGTCATCATAATCAGTCAGTATTAAACCCAAAGCCCATATTACCAAGGTGTTCTTTCTTCAGCAGAGCACCATAAACATGCAACAACAGGCCTATCCGGGTGGTTTCACATTACTGCTGGTGACTTTCATGAGAATAAGTTGAAAACAGCTACGGTAATTTAGAAAGGATCTGGATGAAGTTTTGGAGAGTATTCCCAGGGAGGAGAGAGTGGTGATTGGAGCAGACCTGAATGGACATGTTGGTGAAGGAAACCGAGGGGATGAAGAAGTGATGGGTAGGTTTGGTGTCAAGGAAAGAAACCATGAAGGACAGATGGTGGTGTATTTTGCCAAGAGAATGGAAATGGCTATAGTCAACACGTTTCCAAAAGAGGGAGGAAAATAGAGTGACCTATAAGAGTGGAGGAAGGAGTACGCAGGTCGACTACATTCTGTTTAGAAGAGGAAACCTGAGGGACATTGGAGACTGTAAGGTTGTAGCAGGGGAGAGCGTGGCCAGACAGCATCGGATGGTTGTGTGTAGAATGACGGTTGTTGTGACGAAGAGAAAAATAGTAAAACCAGAGAAGAAGACCAAATGGTGGAAGATGAGGAAGGAAGAATGTTGTGAGGAGTTCAGAGAGGAGCTTTTAAAGGTAAGCATGCACAATTTTATCGACATGGTATCGGCCAATATTAGCGTTAAAGTTCAATATCGGACATCGGCCATTCCATTAAAATAACTCGCCGATATAAAAGGTGATGTTAGCCTGCAACTACAGCACAACATGATGATGTCACGTGCACCTATCTGATCTCACGGTGGAGAGGAAAATTCAAAATGACAGCTGTGTGGAAGTTTTGTTTTTGTTGGTGAGGATGTCTGATTCCGAAGATTTATGGACTAAGTTGAACCTCGCTACATTGTCCCCAGTCCGATATTTTTCTGACGTAACGTTACCCGAGTTACAAGCTGTCATTTCCAATGTCATTGAGAAGATAATGAGAAGCTAACAGCCGATAGCACAACTTGTTGGGTGAGTTTTACCACAGACATTTGGACGTCATGTTAGCCCCGTTAGCATGATTAGTCTTATGGTACAATGGATAGACAAAAACTTTGAATTTAAAAAGGCTGTCCTTCATGCACAGGAGTGCAGAGGATCCCACACTGCAGTTAGGAACCTGGAACAAGCCTCCACAAGTGAGACAGCATTGCAGGTGACTAATGCTAATAAATAACATTTAACATTTTTAATCTCATACATATAAGTTAAAGTGCTATGCATATTATATGGCTGTTAATGAATATATGTCACCAGCTCTTACAGCTGTAGCACAATTTTTGAAGCAAATAAGCCTACCGGTAAATAAGAGGGCATGTTCAGACAAAGGAATGTATATAAAATATCAGTATCGGCATCAGGTATTGGCCAAATAAGTTATAACATATCAGCATATCGGACAAAAATCCAAAATCGTGCATCCTCAGTTAAAGGCTCTGGGTGGTAAAAAAAGAGCTTCCAGATGACTGGGCTACAACAGCAACAGAAATTAGAGAGACAGGAAGGAAGGTACTTGGTGTGTCATCTGGACAGAGAATCAATGATAAGAAAACCTGGTGGTGGAATAGTCAAGTGCAGGAAGCCGTTCAAAGAAAGAGGTTAGCTAAGAAGAAATATGACCGTGAGAGGACTAAAGAGACGAGACAGGAATATACCTGTAAGGAGATGGGACATAGAGCAAAGAGGGATGTAGCAAAGGCAAAGCAGAAGGCATTTTTATGAGTTGTATGGGAGGCTGGACACTAAAGAGGACGAGAAGGACTTGTACCGACTGGCAAGACAGAGGGATAAGGCTGGAAAGGATGTGCAGCAGGTTAGATTTATTAAAGATAGGAATGGTAATGTTCTAACAAGTGAGGAGAGTGTGACAGGAAGATGGAAGGATTACTTTGAGGAGCTAATGAATGAAGAGAATGAAAGAGAAAGAAGAGTGGAGGTCATAGAAACTGTGGACCAGGAAGTGGGAAAGATTAGTGAGGATGAAGTCCAGAAAGCTCTGAAAAGAATGAAGAAGGGGAAGTCAGTAGGACATGATGACATACGAGTGGAGGTTTGGGAATATCTTGGAGAGATGGCAGTGACGGTTTTGACTCAAATATTCAATGGCATATTTGAGGGTGAGAAAATGCCCGAGGAATGGAGAAGAAGTGTTGCTTGTGACCATTTTTAAGAACAAGGGTGATGTACAGAGTTGTAGCAACTACAGGGGAATTAAGTTGATGAGTCACACAATGAAGATCTGGGAGAGAGTTGTGGAAGCAAGACTTAGACAAGAGGTGACTATCTGTGAGCAGCAGTATGGTTTCATGCCAAGAAAGAGCACCACAGATGCCATCTTTGCTTTGAGGATGTTGATAGAGAAGTACAGAGAGGGTCAGAAAAAACTCCATTGTGTTTTTGTAAATTTAGAAAAAGTATACAACAGAGTGCCGAGGGAGGAGGTGTGGTATTGCATGAGGAAATCTGGAATGGCAGAGAAGTATGTTAGACTGGTACAGGGCAAGTATGAAGACAGCAGGACAGTGGTGAGATGTGCTGGAGGAGTGACAGATAGCTTCAAGGTGGAGGTGGGAGTGCATCAGGGATCAGCTCTGAGCCCCTTTTTGTTTGCTCTGGTGATACACTGACTAACAGATGAGGTCAGGCAGGAAGCCCCATGGACTATGATGTTTGCAAATGACATTGTGATCTGTAGTGAGAACAGGGAACAGGTGGAAGAGAACTTGGAGAGGTGGTGGTACTTCAAAGAAAAGGAAGTTGGTAGTTAGAGTGAGGACAGATAATGCAGAGGATGGAGTGAGTAGGAAGAGGAGGGAGAAGAAAAAGAAGAGGAGGATAAAGAAGAAGAGGAAGAAGAGGAGGAATAGGAAGAAGAATAGGAAGGAGAAGAAAACAGCTCCTGATATTTTTTCAGGAAGTCAAATGTCCTTTGAGAGGAAATAGTTTTGATAATGTGTATCCCATATAAAGCATGCTGACCTCTTCCCTCTCTGCTGCTTGCCCAAACACACACTCTAATTACAGTAGTACTATAGTTACCAGTACAGGGAACCCCCGTGTTACGAACGAGATCGGGACCTGAGAACGGTTCGCAGCTCGATCCGTTCGTAGGTAGGGGGTGAAAATTATATTTAAAAAAAAAAATTATTCATTCATTCATTCATTCAACCTTTATTTATCATGCTAACGGAGCGCGCGCACACATTTAAGCATGTAAAGTAGTGTACTGTAATGTTAAACATTGCTATTCACATTTACAGAATAAATAAAAATATATTTTCTTACTTTGAGATGGTCAAAGCCGACATCTTAGGTTGCCATGCGTTGATTGTTGTCGGGCCGAGCAGCGCGCCACCGCAGCTGCTCCAGGCCTGTGTTAGCTAGCTGGCTAGCTTCTGCTAGCCAAGCCATGAGCTAGTGTTGGAGCGGCGGCGCGATCAATCTGCAGCTTCTGCTGCTCCAGCCGCTGCTCCAGCCTGAGACGTCCACAGAGCTATTCCAGCTAGTAATTAATCCACATGATGCGATCCTGGTCACCAGTGTTCAAAAGGCCGGCTCCCGTGTTAGCTCCAGTGTTAGCTCTGGAGCTAGCCAGGCCGGAGGTGTAGCCAGGCCGGCTGGAGGTGTTCGCACGGCGGCCTGGCACGATCGGCGATAAATCCGCTCCTGCCTGAGACATCCACAAAGTTCACAGAGACGTTTCCAGCTAGTAATTAATCCATATGAAGCCATCCTGGTCACCAGTCTTCGTCCAGCTCTCGGCAGCTAACCTAAGATGGCGTCCGGTCCGGTGTTCTACATTAATTTGTGACCGGAGACCCCAGTGACTGAACCTTAAATAGCGTCCGGTGTTCTACATTAATTTGTGACCGTGTAAACTGAAGACCTACTTCCTGTTTCCCAAAATTGCTCAAAAATTGCTCAAAAATGATCAGAAATGATCTTTTTTATCATAATTATTATTTATAAAGCCTTTAAAACAACCAGAGCTGCAACAAAGTGATGTACACATGAAATTAAGAACATTTAAACACAAAAAAAAAAAAAAATATATATATATTTTTTTTTTTTTAATTCATATTTTTATTAAATATGATATGTTCGTAAGTCCCGTGGTTCGCAGGTCGATGGGGTCGTAGGTCGGGGGTTACCTGTACTATAGCTAGACGCAACGAAAAGTCCCATCTCTGTTGATTCATGTATCCCTACTGCTAAAAGCAGTGATGACTCCATGAGATTCTTCATAAAATTATTTCAGTTAGAGAGAAAATTCAAAACTATCCTTCCTATTATTGCCTCCGATTCCTTGTCAGATAAGGCAGATTTAGAAATGTTACTAGAATCCGATTTATGTTAGGACTGTTTTCGGCCTGTTGACATCTCTGAACTGTCAAAAATAATAGCTTCATCCAAACCATCCACATGTCTGCTGGATCCCACCCCAACAAGACTCTTTAAAGCGGTATTTCCCCTAATTAATATACACATTTTGGATCTGCTTAATTTGTCTCTAATAAATGGTTAAGTAACACAGCACTTTAAGGTTGCTGTAATTAAACCTTTACTTAAGAAACATGATCTTGATTCAGTAATTCTGGCTAATTATAGACCTATATCTAATCTAACTTAATATAAAATTTCTAGAGAAAACAGTTGCAAGTCAGTTGCATGAACATCTACAAAGAAATAATCTGTTTGAAGAGTTTCAGTCAGGGTTTAGAGCTCATCATAGCACAGAAACAGCACTGGTGAAAAATACTAATGGTATTCTCATGGCCTCAGACAATGGACTTGTGTTTAAACTAGTCCTATTAGACCTCAGTGCAGCATTTGATACAGTTGACCACAATATTTTACTACAGAGGCTTGAATTATTGGGATTATAGGAAAGCCTCTTAAATGGTTTGAATCATATCTGATAGATTCCAGTTTCTAAATGTAAATAATTAATCTTCTTCATACAACAAAGTTACTCATGGAGTTCCTCAAGGTTCAGTGCTTGGACCAATACTCTCTAATTTATATATGCTTCCATTGGGTAAAGTTATTAAACAGCATGGGATACATTTTCCATTGTTGTGCTGATGATACACAGTTATATTTGTTCATGAAATATCAAATCACTTAGATTGCAAGCATGTCTTAAAGACATAAAAACCTGGATGACCCCTAATTTTCTGACTTTAAACTCAGACAAGACAGAGGTTGTGGTTTTTTGACCTGAGCATCTTAATGAATTTTTCAGTCTTTCACTTTCTCTGGATGGCATTAATTTGGCCTCCAGCTCGAATGTTAAAAACCTTGGTGTTATTTTTGATCAGGACATGTCGTTTATCCCCCACATTAAAAATGTTACCAGAACCGCTTTCCTCCACCTCATTAAATCTTAATCTCATTAAAATTAGAAACATCTTCTATGCAGAAAAACTGGTCCATGCATTTGTCCCATCTAGACTGGACTATTGCAATAGTTTATTATCTAGGTGTCCAAAAACTTCTTAAAAAGTCTACAAAAGTTAAGTCAGGTCCTCTGGATGGATTCTTCTTGTTGAACCGTTTCATATTTTATCCAAAAGACTTCTTCAGTCTGAAGATTTGCAATGAACTCAGTCTTATACATAGCACCTTCTCATAGTGGATCAACCAGTTTGCTGCTGACAGCCAAAACTAGCTGCTCACATGTAAAAGGAGGACCATCAGTCTAACAATTGATTATTAGTGCTCTGATGGCTGCTTGCTATTCACAGAGGGCAGAGTGAAGAACAACCAGAACACCTGAGGAACAACCTGAACCCCTTGATGATGGCTGAGTGTTTTTTTAATCAAGGATTTGTTGTTTATAATGCTTAAAGTTTATTTTTATTTTTTAATCTTTCACCTCTTCTGGGTTTTTTGTTTGTTTGCTTGTAAGTCATTGGTCTGATACCATCATAACCTCACCTGGTCAAAGTAAAGTCTAATGGAGCCCACGTTTGTAGCTCCAACCGCCGTTAACGAGAAGAAGCCATGCTGCCATTGGCCACTGAGCACCACACGCTCGTTAAGGCAGAAGAGCTCCTTGATGCGACGAGCCACGCCTGGGTTCACAGACATCAATGAACCTGAAGAGGAACATGAGACAGACATTTGGGACGTCGTCACATGGCAAAATGGAAACAAGTGATTCAGTGAACACACAGACCTGGGAAGTGACGTCGAAGCTCCACCTCCCAATCAGTAGGTGAATGGAAGCAGTGATAGTCACCTGGAGCCAGGTAGACAACGACATGAAACAGGTCATTATCAGGAGATGACAGGAGGAGATCCCGGAAAGATGAGGAAGATGATACTGAAGACAGAAACACATTAGTTGTTTTAGCCTCAGAACTGCAGATCTCAACATGTCAAAATTAACTTGGTCACATGGAAACACTGAAAAGGTCTGATTAGTCAGAAAGGACCAACACCAGAAGACCTGGCAGCGTGACCTTACCATTGATCCTCATGTGTGGACCCAGGAAGTTCTCAAGACTGTAGGTAACCCCTTTCACCTGTTCCACTTCTGAGTTCTTCACCTGACCAAAATGGAGGATCTTCCCATCAGCTGGAGAGGTCTGGAACCAAAAGACAGAACCTAACCTGGTCAAAAACTCCCAGTCTAAATATCTAGCTTGTAGCTCAAAGCTGTGCAACAACCATCAAAAAGTTTCATTGGACACCTGGGTCTTAGTCTATCAAATTTTAGACCTTTCTCCCAGTCCAAGACCCAGTTTCACACATGTGCCCCGTTTAAAAACATAGTTTACATTCATGTCCCAGTCAAAGACTCAACAGACTTTCTGTCTAAGACCCAATTCTATATTTGTCTCCCAGTCAAAGACCCAGCTCTACAACAGCGTCCTAGTCCAAGATCCAGTTTTATACCAGTCTTTGTCTACAACCCAATTCCATGTTGGTCTCCTAGGCTAAGACCCTAAGAGAGAGAAAAAAGACCCAGTTATATACCAGTTTCACATTCTAGGTCCCAGTTCTAAACATGTCTCCCAGTCCAAAACCTAGTTCTATACCAGTATTTCTGTCTGGGACTCAATTCTTGACCTTTTTATTGACCTTTATTTCACTAGATAAACCCCATTTGGATCAAAGATCTTTTATCAAGGTCCTCCTGGGCCTGAAGGCAGCCTCACAGGGTTTTTTGGAGTGTTGAGGAAACATGAGTGTTCAGAGAAAAACCCAGACATAAACAAGAGCATGCAAACTCCACACAGAAAGACCATATGTATAAACTAAGAATTGAACCCAGGACATTCTTCCTGTAGGACAGCAGGGCTAACCACTAATCTATTGTGCTGCCAATTCGAGCCCGACCGATATGAAAATTTTGTCTTTCACCGATACAGATATTAGGAGAAGGATGTTGCAGATAACTAATATAACGGCTGTAATTTTTGAGCTTTTTCCAAATCCAAGAATCTAAGTAAACAACTAATTTTAAACCTGTTTTAACACTTGAAATCTTGAAACAGTCTTCCTAACGTGCATTCACATTTTCTATCCTCCACCATTCACCATAAAGTTATCAAGTGTGTAACATAAATATAAATTAAACAAAGAAACGTGCTTCCCTGTTTATTGTCTAAACAGTCATTCATATATGGTGAAGGTCTAATTAGTATTGACCATAGCAGTGAATGTATTTCTTTGCAGAGAAGTAAAGATTTCAGACAAACATTGCATTTCATTGAGGACGACAAAGATAATGTTACTAACACCGATATATATTTACCTCTACGTTAGATTTATTGTTCTGGATACATTTTTACAAGGCAATAGCCTATGCTAGGTTATCTAAACGTTAGCTTGTTAACTTGAGAGGCACGTAGCTAATGACAAATGGGTTGGAGGATTGAAGAGAATTTATTATTGTTGATTTGTTTTATTTTTTACAGATAAGTTAAAGTACCGTAAACTTACCATGCTCTGTTCAGCAAAATATGCGACATAGTATTGCGCCCCGCTTTGGCTGTGCTGGAAGTGAAACTTAAAGTGCACGGCCATGACTTGAAAGTAGTCTGCAAGCGCCCTCTGCTGGACACATTGCACAATTACGCAATTTGCAAGTAAGGACACGGCTTGTTCTCAGCATTTTAGGGGTGAAAATGAGAAGTGTTTATATCTGCGCATAATGGGACAATTATCGCGATACGATAGGTCCCCAAATGCATGTATTTGGC
This sequence comes from Garcialebias charrua, assembly GCA_038048925.1. Classification (NCBI taxonomy): domain Eukaryota; kingdom Metazoa; phylum Chordata; class Actinopteri; order Cyprinodontiformes; family Rivulidae; genus Garcialebias; species Garcialebias charrua. The sequence goes on along the minus strand of JBBPBX010042034.1, from coordinate 16,973 downwards.
CAAAAATATCGGCTTTACCGATACATCAATCAGGCTCTACTGCCAATTCTAATGTTGATCCCTTTGGCTAAGACCCATTTCTACATCAGCCTCCCACTCCAAGACCCAGTTCTTTACCAGTATTTTTGTCGAAAGCTAAATTTTACAATGGTCTCCCAGTCTCAGACCCATTTTTACGTCAGCCTACAACAATCTATCAACAACCTCATTTTACAATAATCTATGAACAACCTCATTTTACAACTGTCTCAAGGTTTCAGAGCATTTTTCAGACCTGCAGACAGAAAAAAAAGGTTACCAAGCAGGAGGCGGAGCAAACTGGTCTGACAGCAGGTTTGAGACGTCGACGAAAAAATTCCCCCAGATTTTTGTAATGATGTAAATCCTCCACTGCTGCCTCCTAGCAGACAAACACAAATGGTTAATAACAACAAACATTAAACAAAAGCAAGTAGAACTAATACGGTTTTGAATCCCAACCTGCATATTGACCCCAAATGTCCAAATGTAGAGGGAGAAGATGGGTTTACGGAGCCAGGTTGGAAGCTCCACCCCATTCAGACGACCCCAGGTGCGAGAGAGGAGTCGAGTTGGGAAGGAGCGGTACAACGCCACCTTCAAGAGAGAAAAAAACAAACTACAGCCTTACAATCAATTTGTTTTAAAGAAGGAGCGGTACAATGCCACTTTAAGGAGAGAACAAATTACAGCTTTATGATTATCTGGTTTTAAAGGAGGAGCTGTAAAATGCTACCTTTAAGAGAAAAACTACCACTTTACAATAATCTGATTTTAAAGGAGTGGTACAACACCACCTTCAGGTGAAAACAAACTACAGTACAGCTTTATGATCAAAACTTTTGTACAATCAGGTCATCAGATATTAATAGAGCAAAGTTCAGAGTTTGGTCCTAGTTGAGGTTGTGCAGGCCAGGTTCAGTTCTGGCCATTTTAAGTCAGCGTCTGGTCCTGGTTATGGTCTTGGTGGTCAGCATCTGGTTCAGGTCAGAGTCTGATTCTGGTCTTGGTTTTCAACTGTAGGAAACCAACTGACAAAGTCTTTTAAAACAAGACTCAAAGCAGGATGTACAAATATGGCCACTGCTCATCCTCCCACTTTCCCATCATCCAACTAGAATCCTTCGTCACAGCTGCTCTTACCCGATTGGCCAGTGGCCGCAGGGCGTTGACAGACAGAATGAAGCCAAGGAAGGCGATTGGCCGGCAGTGCCAAGGGGCAGGGTGACAGACACCATTACTGAGCGTACTCAAACGGTGACGGAGAGCCAATCGAGGTACCCAGAGCCTGATCATGAGATTTAACCAGAAAGTCAAAAAGGGGTGGGGCTAAAAGGAAGGGGAGGGGGAGATACAGTGGTCTTCTGATAGAAACAGGAAGAACTGAAAATCCACAGAATAAAAAACAATTAACGACAACATAAACAGCAAATGTGTACAGGTGCAGGGTGGGCAGGGCTTTGGAGAGAGGTGGAGGAGAAATCACTACAGCAGCAGAACATTTTCCAACAGCCGACAGTCCCCAACAAACAGTTCATTAGCATCAGTTTTACTGTGAACAACTGTTTATCAGCTGTCGTGTAGGCCAAAGGTCCCTGACCCTGAACCTGGTGATCCGGTCTTGCACGTTTTAGAAGTTTCCCTGTGTCTACACACCTGACTGAAATCAATGAGTCATCGACTGGCTTCTGCTAAACCCGATGACTTTCTGAGCAGGTAATTGAATTCTTTGAATCAGGTGTGTGGAAGCATGCAGGACATGGGACCACCAGGAGCAGGTTGAGGGCATCTGAAGCAGTCTTCTGAAGCTACTGTGGAAAAACAGGCACAGAATTTAGACCAATCACAAGCCGTTTACGCATTGGCCAGCCCTCCCCGGCTCTCCCAGCTTCTAACCCGGGTTAGGCGTCTTCGCATTTACCTTTTCCGCCCGGGATCCACCCTTGTTCTGGAACCATCTTCACCGTGGTTCTATCGGGCCGAGCCCCGTACGGACCCAGTTTCACGTCATGTACTGCTCACATTTGATTCGTTGTTTGCAGCAGGGGCGGGACTCATTCAAACAACCTCAGCGCGAGGGTTGAATTTCATTCAAATTTAACTACAGAAACGAGAAACCCCTAAAACAATTGTTAGCTGAATTAGTGTTTCTGAGTTAAATTTTTGTTAATAACTGATCACAAATCAGCTTATGTTACAACGTAAATAACACGAAGCGCACACCCATTTCCGCCTTTCAGCGCGACCTGAATGTCATTAAACAATAACTAATATTGTCTAACTGTTGCGCGCAGCCAGGGTTTTAAAATATAACTAATAATCTCTAACTTCTACGTGCAGCTAAAATGTTAAGAGGAGTGATTCCTATATGGGTAAGGTGGACACCTGAAAATCCAGTCCGCTGTTTAGCTCAACGCGTTAGAACACTCTCGTTTTGACCAGGAGAAGCGGGTTCGCTTCCCGCCTGGGACAAAGTTATTTTACTTTTTTTTTTTTTTATTGGAGTAAATAAAAAGGAGTGTGTTAACCAAACAAACTCCTTTTTATTTAAAAGAAAATGTGAATAAAGAAAAAAAAGTAAAATAACTTTGTCCCAGGCGGGAAGCGAACCCGCTTCTCCTGGTCAAAACGAGAGTGTTCTAACGCGTTGAGCTAAACAGCGGACTGGATTTTCAGGTGTCCACCTTACCCATATAGGAATCACTCCTCTTAACATTTTAGCTGCACGTAGAAGTTAGAGATTATTAGTTATATTTTAAAACCCTGGCTGCGCGCAACAGTTAGACAATATTAGTTATTGTTTAATGACATTCAGGTCGCGCTGAAAGGCGGAAATGGGTGTGCGCTTCGTGTTATTTACGTTGTAACATAAGCTGATTTGTGATCAGTTATTAACAAAAATTTAACTCAGAAACACTAATATATATATATCCAGCTAACAATTTTTTTTTAGCGGAGTCTCCTCTCTTAAAACACGAACACTCCACCCACGTGAAGAGAGCACCCCACCCACTTCCAGAGAACTGCCCACCCACTTCAAGGCGGCTCTGCGGCAAATGCGTAATGAACGCGGGTGGCCCAGAGCCACCCAGGGGCGGCCCGGACCATTGAGGGCTGGCCAATGCGTAAACGGCTACAGAGCGGCGCCGGATGATGTGTTGGTGATAGCAGCTAGCTAGCCCGGTTAGCACTAAACAAGCTGGGAAGAAGCTAACAAACTCTAAGCCAAAGCTGAGGAAGTCTCCATAGAATCCACACATACATCCCATAATCCGCTTTAATCTGAACAATACCCCTTATAATCTCTCTCTCTCTGCTTGTCTATTCCAATGTCTCTTGTCCCATATCACCTGACAACTCTCTCACTTTGCTTTAATGTGTCTTGTCCTTTGGAACAGATTAGAGATTATATCTTCAGGAAATGTTTACAGTTTGTCTTTAATGAGTTCAATTTAAAGTTTTTATTTTCAAACGAGACACAAGTCCATTTCCCTTCAAAACATGTCAACCTGGACATTTTATTCTTAAGACGTTGAGACAAAATAAACTCAGTCTTGTTTTTATAAAACAACCTAAACTCGTCACCTTTCTGTTTTTACCTGTCTGGGTTTGAGCAGAAACTTTAATCCTATCTTTACGATTCTTGTGTTTAAAATGAGACCAGGGATTACAGGTTTATTAAAGATGTGCCCGTCCGACCCAGACTCTGATCCTCAGACAGAAGCTGACTAGACAGATCAATAACAGAACATAAGTTTGGCTGTTTTACTAAAAATCATAGCAAAAGAGTTTAAGACAAATTGCAGCTTCTCAGTTAATTGAGACGTTCCATGTTAAAAGCGCTACCTTGACAAATTCAACATGTTAGAGTCAGCCTCACTCTGATCAAGTTAAAAATAATATATAAAGTTTAAATCCTGCCTGACAGTCAGTCCCAGTTCCTCTTCTTCTGTTTTATCTCCACTCCCACCTGAATCGTGCCGTGGCTCTCATCCCCACTCCTCGTCTTCCTCCATCTCTCTCACTCTCACCATGGGCCACACGCCGCCTCACCTGCCTCAGCAGGTCTCGCTTCTGCCGCGTGCTGCCACCGTCACCGCGGCGATGGCAGAAGAATCTCACCATGAACGAGCGTTTGAGGCAGAGGTCGCCGCTGGAGGCCGAGCCGGCCGCCGACACATTAGGACGAAGAGTGACAGAGAAGAAGAACTGACGAGAGCTCAGAGCCAGACCACAGAAGAAGAAGAGGAGACAGATGGTGAGGCATTAATGTTGGGAGGCCCCGCCCCCTTGTCTTTCTTACACAGTCAGAATAAAGAACAGTGGGCAGCACGCAGACGGATCAATGATGATTATCAGTCACACTCCTTGCAGCTGATCCATACAGCTATTGATCAGAGGAAACTGATGAACGGGTCAAATAGGTGCAGTCTGGTCAAATCAGAATGAGCCTAGTTACTGTCGGACCAAACAGATCAGCCCATCTGTAAATGGACCAATCAGAAGGCCAGGAACAAAGCCATGTGAGCAGTCAGCGTGACATCACCCTCACCTTTCACCCAGTAAACCAATCGGTGTGCTCAGATCAGTCAAGAGTGATGTCATCGACTGTTGTCAAAACTGCTGGCAGTCGACACAACCGCCTAAGAAGCAGCAAGTATTTGTCAACCTACCTGTGAGGGTGTGGCCAAATGGGGTGGAGCTCCACTTCCCTGTTGGCTCCTCCTCTTGTAGTAATAGTAACCAAGGTAACCACTTCCTGTGACAACAAGGAGAGGGAGGGGCCGAGGTCTGGGTAGTGAGCGACGACCTGAGACAAGAGAAGGCTGATTGAACTTGATGATGATGATGATGAATTCCATTTATAATGCACTTTTCATTAATAAAAATCTCAAAGTGCTACAAAGTGTAATAAAGCAAAGATCAAAATAAAACAAGTGATAAAATCAAATAAAACCAATAATAATATCGACTAAGATCAAGATAAA
>JBBPBX010042033.1:17579-28585 GCA_038048925.1 Garcialebias charrua | reverse complement strand
CCTCCGCTGTTTAATGGCGTCTGTGGCATCATCAGACAGAATAAGTCCTTTACCGTCTGCATACAGCTCAAATGATGTCAGCCACCTTGTCCATCTTGGTCCAAGGGTCGCTGGATCCGTGTAGCAAGTGAACGGTTGAATACTTGACTTTTCCATGTTAGCTTGAACTTTTTTAGCTAACCTCGTGTTGCCGTTGACGTCTTCAGCGCGACACCGTCTTTCACCATCCGCTTGAATCCATCGTCATCTTCAGCGTGACAACGTTTTTCCTCGTCGCCATTGTATATCCACCTTATTACTGAATTAGGCTGATATTCTGAATTGAATCATTAGACAAAGTGGTATCGTTTCATTCACTTTATTGAACCATCTTCATCCACCACCTGCCACCGCACTTTCAGAACGAACACCTTCTTAACTCCGCCCCCACACACGTCATCACGTAAACTCCGTCAGCATCCCAATACATGACACATAGGATTTTCCAATCATGCACAGGCACAAGCTGCAGTAAAACGACTGACAGCACTGTGCTCACAATTAATAAGACATGCACCAGCTGGTGCACCTATGGAAGAAGAGCCCTCCACATCATCGCAACCAGCACCAGTGTACTACATCTTCCTTCCACAGGTAATGGTTTGTGTAACAAAATGCAACCAGTGTACTACATCTTCCTTCCACAGGTAATGGTTTGTGTAACAAAATGCAACAAGATTTGGCCCAGCATTTTATCAGTCAACCATTCTTTTTAAACTGAAACAAAATGAAGTGTTTTCAGTAATGATGACTACGTGCCGTGTTTCTATTTTCAGACATAAACCTCTGGGAAACATTGGACAGAGATGTGTCTGTAGCAAGAAGGGCAAGGAATGCCACAGCAGATGTTACAGAGGAGGTGCAGCGCTACATGACGGACCCACCTCTGGACAGACCCACTGATGTACTGTCTAAACCATCAAAATGTGTACCCATATCTGTTCACGCTGGTGAAACAGTTTTTATGCAGGCCAGCATCATCTGTCCCTTGCAAGAGTGTATTTTCAAAGTATGGAGAGGTTGTGAGCAAAAAAAAGAAACTGGCTAAGTCTTAAAACTGTTGAACAACTAATGTTCCTCAATAAAATATATTTGAGAGCTCCCAATCTTTGCACTGGTTTCCACGGGAATTCTGGATTTCACATTATTATTTGTCATTTCTAACAATGATAAAGAAACTGACTCTGTCATAGTAACAGAAGCACATCAGTGCCAAATTGGTTCAGACATCCTTGCACATTCATCAATCTTTATTTGGACATATAATATGTAAACATCAACAAATTTTAAAAACCAAATAGTCCAAGTGAGATTACTGTATATAAAGTTGCTACATAAGTGAAACTGTTTTCTACCAGAGTGAAGTGGTTTTTAACACTTTTCATTAAAGCTGGGGTATGTAAGATTGTAATGTAGTCTGTAACTTTTCAAACAATATATATTTTAACATATTTCTTCACTCTGTCACTAGATTGATGTTAGAGAGGTAATCTCTGAAAAAAACTAAAAAAAAATATTGTCCCCTTGCTTCTCCAGGTGGTAAATAAGCATTTCTAAAAAGAAAAAGTGACCCGCCATTTTCCAGCCAATAAAAACAAAGTTTGTAACCAGCCAATAAAAACCGAGCTTGAATTCGAATCAGCCAATAAAAACAGAGCTTGAATTTGAATTTTAACAGACCACAAGGGGGCAGTGCCATATATGGCTCTGAGGGGGAGGGATCAGAATGCTTTGCTTGTTGAAATTTTTTCTAAGTGCTGATGTTCTACAGAAACTGCAGACTCCACCTTTAAAGTTATCTGGGTGTGTGCAATAAAAATCAGATTGATTTGACTGCAGTTTTGCAGATGGCCAGAAGAGGCCGCTGTAACTGTAGCTTTAAAAAAACGAACTAATTTAGGAAGCATTTGTCCCTAGTGGTTCGGTGCTTCATAAAAGCTTCATTTGCTCATCACTACAGATTAATCCTAGGTGACAACAGATTTTTTAAAAACCAAGTATTTAAATTAAGGGCAGTTTCTGCGGAGCTTCACAGTGTGACACCAACGGAAGTCAGCTGGGCGCTAGCAGCGTTAGCATAGTTAGCTCTGTGTTTGTGGCTGTTCATGTGTCTGTTTGTGTGAGAGGTGAATGTGTGAGTGTGTGCAGCAACAATGTCTTCAGTTCAGTCTCTGAGAGAGTTTATCAGCGAGCGACTAACTGCTGCTGCTGAAGAAATATTCACAGAGTTTGAAAAAACCATCGTCCAGTACGAGGAAGAGATCGATCGTCAGCGCAGACTGCTGGACATCACCTGGAAACCTCAGACACACCTGCACACAACAGGTAGGAGCTGCAGCGACCACAAGACACGTTCAGGAAAGTTTTGTTGGATGCAGTTTGCAACTGAAAGTGTTTATTTCTGAAGGTACAGCTGAGTCGTAAAACACGTGAAGATCCATCTTTCTACTTTGCATAAAATGTTACAAGATATATATATATCTTGTATCATTCAACTATGTTCGTTTTTGCAAACAAAATGATAAAATAATGAAAATTCCTTCCAAACTGAGTCTAAAATTAAAAACAGCTTTTCTCTCTGAAAAATCCGACTACAAGCGAATGCAACATTTGTGACGTAGGAAGCAGGACCTTCGGTCTTCGTCTGCCATTAACGCATATTCATTCTCAGCCAGATCGCCTTTTTTTGTTGTAAGACTTAAAAAAAATGCCGGTTTGGTGTGTCGCCTTTGGGTGTTCTAATATCATCAGTGAACAAGTGAGCCTTTTCACTTTCCCTAAAGATGTAAGACCTTTGTCAAAAATGGAATCAATAAAGCTGCCCCCCCTCGGACTGAGCTCCCTGTTTCCTAAAGTCAGAGTCAGAGAGTCTTTATTGTCATTTGCACCACATGTGGTACATGTGATGAAAACGAGATATGTACACGGGGTCCCAGTTACATCCAACAACATGCAAGAGAAAAACAGTAATAACATCTAGAATTAACTAAGAAAAGCATCAACTAGTAATACACTAAGCCCTAATGTAGTAAAAAAACATCATTATAAACAGCAGCACGAACACGAGTCTGTATGAGCAGATGGTCACAGATGAACACAGCAACAAGAAAACAGATCAGCATGATGTGATATTTTGCAGTGTTTATTCATATTGATTATTTATTCATGAGTCTAACAGCCTCAGGATAGAAGCTGTTCCTCAGTCTAGTGGTTCTACATTTAATCAAAAAGGCGTTCAATACAAGATCAACTGGACTTTATTTGTAACAGAAAACGTTTCGACTCCCATCCGGGAGGCTTTCTCAATTCCATGAACAACTGTGAGAAGTTTGGAGTTATAACAGAACCACGCACCATCATATGTAAATTTCAAGCTGAGGTAACACATACATGTAAATTGACAGATCACACCTTAACAGTAGGGGGTTCCCTTGAGGTCTCTGACAGAAGACACAACACTGTATGTAAATTGACAAAAAACAACTCCCAACCAACAAACAGAGGCTTCTCAAAGAAATTTGTTAGTCTAATTTACAGACAAGACACCTCAGTTCCCATCCGGTGTAAAACGTTTCGGAATCAGTCCCAAAACTGAGTTGTAAGTCTTGGAAAGCTGAAATCTCAGACCTCCTCCTCTGTTGAGAGAAGGTTTTTCTCTCTTAACATAAACGGCTTCCTTCACACAATTGACAAAAAACAACTCCCAACCAACAAACAGAGGCTTCTCAATTCTCAATTTACATGTATGTGTTACCTCAGCTTGAAATTTACATATGATGGTGCGTGGTTCTGTTATAACTCCAAACTTCTCACAGTTGTTCATGGAATTGAGAAAGCCTCCCGGATGGGAGTCGAAACGTTTTCTGTTACAAATAAAGTCCAGTTGATCTTGTATTGAACGCCTTTTTGATTTACCATGTCCTGGACGACTGAGAATCTTCACCAGCATTCTACATTTGATGCTCTTCAACCTCCGTCCAGAGGGGAGTGGGGCAAAGAGTGAGTGTGCTGGGTGAGTGGGGTCTTTCATGATGCAAGTGGCTCTTTTCCTCCATCTGGAGGTGTAAATGTCTGTGATGGTGGGGAGACTGACTCCAACAGACTTCTGTGCAGCCTTCACCACTCTCTGTAGAGCTTTCCTCTCTGCAACTGTGCAGCCTCCATGCCACACGTTGATGCTGGAGCACAGGATGCTCTCCACTGCACACCTGTAGAAGGAGGTGAGGACTGGGCTGCTCAGACCAGCTCGTCTCAGCCGTCTGAGGAAGTAGAGTCTCTGATGACCTTTCTTGATCAGGCTGGTGGTGTTGTTGCTCCAGCTGAGGTTATCATTCATGTGTACACCCAAGTATTTGTAGCTGGAGACCACTTCCACTGCAGATCCACTTATGTTCAGTGGGGTGTGGGTGTGTTTGTTCCTTCTGAAGTCCACAATCATCTCCTTTGTCTTCTTCACATTCATGTGAAGGTTATTCTCTTTGCACCAGCTCTCCAGGTGTTCCACCTCCTGTCTGTAGCTGGACTCATCATTGTTTGTGATGCATCCCACCACCGCTGTATCATCTGCAAACTTAACAATATGACAGCCTGGATGTGTGGCTGTACAATCATATGTGAGCAGAGTGAACAGAAGAGGGCTCAGCACACATCCTTGAGGAGAGCCAGTGCTGAGGGTTATGGTGGAGGAGGAGAAGTTGTGGATCTTCACGGACTGTGGTCTGTTTGTTAAGAAGTCTAAGACCCAGTTACAAATGGAGGGGCTTAGTCCAAGTGTGGATAGTTTGTCTATCAGAGTTTGGGGGATCATGGTGTTAAAGGCAGATGTGAAGTCCACAAAGAGCATACGGACGTATGAGTCCTTCTGATCCAGGTGGGTGAGAGCAGTGTGGACCACAGAGGAGATGGCGTCCTCTGTTGATCGGTTCTCGCGGTATGCATATTGATGAGGGTCCTCGTTGATGTTGACGGTTCTCTTGATGTGGGACATGACCAGTTTCTCAAAACATTTTGCGACTATCGGAGTGAGGGCCACCGGTCTATAGTCATTCAGACCAGTCACTGTGGAGCTCTTTGGGACTGGGATGATGGTGGCGGTCTTCAGGCAGGTGGGAACTGACTTCACTGCAAGTGAGGTGGTGAAGATGTCAGCCAGCACATCGTAGAGCTGATCCGCACATTCCTTCAGAACTTTCCCCGGGATGTTGTCCGGTCCAGTTGCTTTATGAGGGTTGATCCTTCTGAGACTGCCTCTCACTTCTGCTGCGGTCACGCTGAGATGCTCTTCATCTGGTGGTGAGGTGAGTCTGGTGCTGGGTGGTCTATTTGGGTCCTCAAAGCGTGCATAAAACTTATTGAGGGCATCAGGCAGAGATGGGTCTTTGGGGCATTGTTTGCACTTACTCTTGTAATCTGTTAAGCATTTGATGCCTCTCCACATGCTCCGTGGGTCTTGTGAGGTGAACTGACCCTCGATCCTCTGTGCATATGTGGTTTTGGCCCTCTTAATGCCAGCAACCAGCTCTTTCCTGCTCCTTCTCAGCTTCTCTGAGTCTCCAGACTTGAATGCAGTGTTCCTGGCTGCCAGCAGGGTGCGAACCTCTTTATTTAACCAGGGTTTTGTGTTGGGGTAAGATTTAACATATTTTTTTATGGATACGTTTTCACAGCATGTGCTGATATAACCCAATACAGATGAAGCATATAATTCCAGATTCACTGAGTTTCCATCAGCTGCTGCCTCCCTGAAAACAGACCAGTTCGTATTTCCAAAACAGTCTCTCAGCATGGGGGTGCTGTCTTGGAGCCAGAGTTTGATCTCTCTTTGTTCCGGCTTAGAGCGTCTCAGCGGGGGAAGCTGTGCTGGGACCATGAGCAGAGAGGAGTGGTCAGAAGCCCCGAGCGGTGGGCGTGGCTTCGCTGTGTACGCCCCTTTCACATTTGTGTAGACGTGGTCGAGCGTTTTACTTCCTCTTGTTGCTGTGGAAACGTGCTGATTGAAGGATGGGAGGCAGTCCTTTAAATTCACGTGATTGAAGTCACCTGAAACAATGCAGAGCGCCTCTGGATATTTACACTGCAGCGAGCTGAGTAAGTCATGAATTTCTTCAAGAGCGACTTTAGCATTAGCACCTGGGGCAATGTAGATAACAGTGATAAGGATCACTGAATAGTCACGGGGTAAATAATGAGGACGGCACCTTACTGTGATCAGCTCCATAGCAGCTGAGCAAAGGCTTTTGATAACAGCACAGTTTGAGCACCAATCCTTGTGCATGTAAACACACACACCGCCGCCCCGTGTTTTCCCCGTAGTCTCGGTGCACCGGTCCGTTCTGAAAAAGAGTCTGTTATCCAGCTCATACACAGAATCCGGTGTTTCCTTAGAAATCCACGTTTCCGTGAGGCAGAGCACAGAGCACCTCCTCATCTCCTCCGACGTGGTCACTCTCAGACGAAGTAGATCCATTTTGTTGTCCAGCGAGCGAACGTTAGACAGAAAAAGAGCCGGCATCGGGGGTCTCCCGGTTTTAGCGTCTGCCCGCAGTCTCGTCATAATTCCTGCTCGGCAGCCCCGCTTCTTTCCTCGGGAGCACCGCTTCCTTTTCTTTCCCCTGGAGTGTGAACCGGAGCGCATCTGCTTCCAGAAAGATGTTCTTAACAGCTCCAATCTTCCGAGCTCTGATTTGAGTTCGTTGCTGATATCAGCTGTGCCCAATGGTAAATCCGCTCCGATACTTAACAGTTCAGTACGGCTATAATTCACCCGCAAAAAACGCGCAGAGTCAGGTACAAAAACACTATTAAAATTACTAAAAACTAGGGATGAACCGGGAGCTCGTGAAGCTGCAGCTGGTCTGAGCGCGGCCATCTTAGCCATCTTAAATCCTCTCGAAATATCGAAAATATGCTTAAACTTCATATCATCGTTATTGAATAAAAGTATATTGCGATATTTATCGTTATAGAATTATTGTCCATCACTACATACTGCTCGAGTGCCCTCTAGCGGTTCAAAATGTTCAATATTTTCAATGTCGTAATGAATGAAAACGGTCATGCTCACAAGTCATTTTTTGCAAGTCCAAGTCAAGTCTCAAGTCTCGGATCTCAAGTCCAAGTCAAGTCTCAAGTCTCTGATCTCAAGTCCAAGTCAAGTCTCAAGTCATTGATCTCAAGTCCAAGTCAAGTCCCTAATATTTGAGTGACACCGCAGTCACAAATCACTATAGTTTTAGCTGGCACTACCAAATTTGTGCCATTTGACTTTAATAACTATAGTTCCCATGGGAGACTGTCAAATGAATTGGCATTTTTGCATCCATTGGTATGTATATGAGGCCATTCTGTTGGCGGGGAGGAGGCCTTGGGGGCATATTTCAGCTGTTTCTTGGAATGTATGCTATTCATTCGTAAACAATGGACATTAAATGTCTCTCCTTTTAAAAATATCCAGGTTAACATTAGGTTAACACACTGACGCTAAGCTTGTTTGTAGCAGCTGCTAACAACCTTTTATGGTGTGCTCACACCAAGCAGCGTTTTGACCTCCAAAGCTTCCAGCCTCCATGTAAAGTCAATGGTGGACGCACTGAGCCACCTCCTGGCGTCAGGCGTCGGGTCGCGTGCGTGTTGAGCGTGCTGAGGAGCGTTTTTTCGTGCACGTGAACCGGCTTCCACCTCCAAACCGAGCATTCAACATGTTGAAGATTTCGCGGTTCAAACTTTCAAACGCCGCTCAACTCTCCCTGATTGGTTGGTGTGTCAACCAATCAGGGAGAGTCGGGGGGAGAAGAGAGGGGGCAGTGGGAGAGTCCCTATGTGACGCGGAAACGAGGGTGCGCGCGCACTATGTGACGTATTGTTTGTCGGAAAAAAAAAGAAAAGACCCGCGAGCTCGTGGACTATGGAAGAGAAACTCATTGTAGCTGTGTGTTCGCGACAATTCCTTCACGACCAGTCAAGTCTGCTCGACAGAGACGGAAATAAAAGGCTCCTCGCCTGGCGGAGTGCAGTGACTCTGTGCGCAGGACTCTGTATACCGGTAAGCTCCTCCCACACCCCGCCGCCACAGCCACGAAGCCGCCGCAACACTACAGTTTGGACAACACTGGGTAGCGCGTCCACTTGCGTGCGTGAGGAGCCTTTTGGAGGTAAAAACGCTGCTCGGTGTGACCACACCATTAGGCAGTGACTACACGTTACAGCTTATTTTTATCTGAATGTAGAGGCCAAAACATTACATTAAATGTCTCTCCTCAATTCAATTCAGTTCAGTTTATTTATACTGTATAGCTCCAAGTCACAAGTTGTCTCAGGGCACTGAACAGAAACAATCAAATATAAAAATAATAAGTTAACAGAAACTTTAATATAAAAATAATAAGTTAACAGAAACTTTAATATAAAAATAATGGTAACACTATTTATCTGAGGAGACTGCTTTGAGTTTAACTCCATGTTATAAAAAAGCTACAGTAGTTAGCCAGAGTTATTTCAGGATGAAATAATTTGAACTTCTGTTTGAATTTAATGCTATGAACTTTTTCCTTTTTGTTACATTTACTATGAATTTCTCACAGGGCAGATTAGAGCCAACATGGAGGACTCGCCAACATATACAGTACTGTATTATTATTATCAAAGGTGGGCGCATGAACGCTAGAGACCGCTAAAGCGCTATTCCGCTTACAGTGGACCTAAACTTTTTGTCAGCGTTTTTGTGAATTGACTAACTTTTATAATTCATAAGCGGATTTGTGCTATTTTTATTTAAAATGCAGTACCGCTAATAACTAATTATCTATCAGTAAAAACCAATAAACTTATTTACAAGCTCTTATGCTGCTTGTTTTTTACCTTTTTCCCCACCGTAAGAGCAGAGAGGAGGAAGGGTTGGAGGGGGAGGGAGGGTTGGAGGGGGGGCAGAGCTGAGAACAGACTCGGCTCTACCATGTAGGTAAATGCCTGGGGGTCCCATTTCAGCAGTGGCCCCGGCCCCGCCTCGCCCCGTGCAGTCACCTACATCACTAACATTGATCATGCTTGTTAATGTACATTTAACATAAAAATAATTATAGTTACGATGAAAACGATCATTAAATATACGCAATAAAAAAACGGTCGATTTCTTTATCCCCCTACTAAAAATGGACTATTCCATCTTCCGGGTCATAGTTGAACTCAGGGGCTAATTCTGTAGCTGGCTGCGCTCGGTGTCTTCATAAATCCTTAAAAAACCTCTGTTTCAAGCCAAATTAACGTGGCCGGATGATTTTAAGGTGTGTTTTGTGTCGACCATTCGACGGTGAGTCGTTATTTTTATGTATTTTAGTTACTTTTCATTAAATCTGTTGACTACCTATAGACGCTAACTGTGTCTGCCGGTTGGTTGTGCTGGGTTACTAATGGAAATCCTTAGAGAACCCAGCTGTTTCAAGCCAAATTAACGTGGCCGGAGTATTTTATTGTGCGTTTTGTGTCGACCATTCGACGGCGAGTCGTTAGTTTCATGTATTTGGGTTACTTTCATGTATAAATGCGGTGGCGACACACCCGTGTATTTGAGATTTAAACGTGGTTTTAGGGATTAAAAGATCATTCTATTTTTTGTTAATTTCGTGGCCGAATAGAATATATGTACGTAAAGTATTAAATAAATCCTTTGATTTTTGTAATTTCATCCTTTTAGGATCATTTTTGTTACTTTTCAGTTGGCAGTGTAGTGCAAATATTGATAACGCTGCCGGCTATATATAATATATATATATATATATATATATATATATATATATATATATACAGGGAACCCCCGTGTTACGAACGAGATCGGGACCTGAGAACGGTTCGCAGCTCGATCCGTTCGTAGGTAGGGGGTGAAAATTATATTTAAAAAAAAAAATTATTCATTCATTCATTCATTCAACCTTTATTTATCATGCTAACGGAGCGCGCGCACACATTTAAGCATGTAAAGTAGTGTACTGTAATGTTAAACATTGCTATTCACATTTACAGAATAAATAAAAATATATTTTCTTACTTTGAGATGGTCAAAGCCGACATCTTAGGTTGCCATGCGTTGATTGTTGTCGGGCCGAGCAGCGCGCCACCGCAGCTGCTCCAGGCCTGTGTTAGCTAGCTGGCTAGCTTCTGCTAGCCAAGCCATGAGCTAGTGTTGGAGCGGCGGCGCGATCAATCTGCAGCTTCTGCTGCTCCAGCCGCTGCTCCAGCCTGAGACGTCCACAGAGCTATTCCAGCTAGTAATTAATCCACATGATGCGATCCTGGTCACCAGTGTTCAAAAGGCCGGCTCCCGTGTTAGCTCCAGTGTTAGCTCTGGAGCTAGCCAGGCCGGAGGTGTAGCCAGGCCGGCCGGAGGTGTTCGCACGGCGGCCTGGCACGATCGGCGATAAATCCGCTGCTACTTGAGACATCCACAAAGTTCACAGAGACGTTTCCAGCTAGTAATTAATCCATATGAAGCCATCCTGGTCACCAGTCTTCGTCCAGCTCTCGGCAGCTAACCTAAGATGGCGTCCGCCGGTGTTCTACATTAATTTGTGACCGGAGACCCCAGTGACTGAACCTTAAATAGCGTCCGGTGTTCTACATTAATTTGTGACCGTGTAAACTGAAGACCTACTTCCTGTTTCCCAAAATTGCTCAAAAATTGCTCAAAAATGATCAGAAATGATCTTTTTTATCATAATTATTATTTATAAAGCCTTTAAAACAACCAGAGCTGCAACAAAGTGATGTACACATGAAATTAAGAACATTTAAACACAAAAAAAAAAAAAAAAAAAAAATTTTTTTTTTTTTTTTTTTAATTCATATTTTTATTAAATATGATATGTTCGTAAGTCCCGTGGTTCGCAGGTCGATGGGGTCGTAGGTCGGGGGTTACCTGTATATATATATATATATATATATATATATATATATATATATATATATATATATATATA
>JBBPBX010042033.1:0-17337 GCA_038048925.1 Garcialebias charrua | reverse complement strand
CATTTGTGCTTTTGAAATTGTGGACCTAAAAAAATTAATAAGCGTTTTAGAAATTGTGGAACTAATTTTTTAATTAGCGGTGCCCAGCTTTGATTATTATTATTATACATACTGTATAATATTGTCCAGTGTCTGATGCTGCAGTCATGTTACTGAGCTCCCACTGATGGGCTAACCTGGTTCCACCACCACCACCAGTAGGATCCTCAGACAGAACCGCTGGTGGGATGTCCTGGTATCTGCAGCCCTCTCTCCATTTGTTTCTTCATGGACATGGAGCTGTGAAATTATGTTGTGCCTCTTCCTCAGCAAAAAGCTCCTCCAGTGGAGACTTTCTGGACAGACTGCAGGAAGTTCCTAAACAAACAACAGGTTTATCAGTATTATCAGTAAAAAGAGATTATTAAATCATTTTTAAGACTGAGAATGTGTACAATTATTAGCTCTGTTGTTATTGCCTAACTAACCTATTCAATAATTCTTCAAACTGTGACATTCACTCATAATGGAATGAAAGAGAACATAAACAGAAATTATATAATAATGAAAACTAGAGACATTAAAACATTTTAAAAGACACAGAGAACTTTAAATGGATTAAGAATGTTAATAAGTGTTGGATTTGAGTGCAATGTAAGTGCAATCCATGGTTGAATTGAATCCACATCTGAAAAGGGATGCAACCTTTTCACAACATATGCTGTAACTGTTCTGTGGCACTCTTCATTCAGTTACACTGACGTATTTTACCTTGGACAGTCACTGGTGAACACTGTGAAGCCATTTCAGGTCGTTTGTCTAAGAAAAAAAACGAGCTAACGTTAGCATCGTGTTTGTATTTGAGCTGACTTACCGCTTTAAGCGGAGTATAACTTGTTAGCTGCCTTAATGTTGGTATGAGATGTAGTTTATAGTTTATTTATTTACCTGATGGAGCCGAAGAGGTAGCGATTAGCGAAAAGTTCGGCGGAGCGTTTTGCAGACGGACCACTCTGTACTTCCGGTCGGATACGAAGCGAAAATAATCCGGTGGAGCGCGTCAAAGACGGGACACTATTTTACTTCTCCACCCTCCTTTGCATGATAGAAAATTATTGCAAGTGCTGCACTGACCTGACTGGTCATTTTATTAATTAGTACGCTTTCGATCCCGGAGGCACACTTCCGGTGGATTCTTCTTCGTTGGTTTTCGGCGGCGGCTACTTCCGGTCGGCTAACTAAACTAGCATCGAACATAGGAATCGCAAATTAATATTTTGAACGATTCCGGGAAAACCGGACAGTTAGTCCCGGTTCCGAACGATTCTCGATGCCCAACCCTATTCACGAGTCTCAAATACCATACCATACCATACCATACCATTTTATTTATAAAGCACTTTAAACAGGAACAAGTCCACACAAAGTGCTGGACAAACAAACATGCAACAGGCAACACAGACAATGAGGTACAACACGAAAAACATAAAAAACATTGCAGATCATAAATAAAACGATCCAATACAAATCAGCTGGCATTGAAAGCGATGGAGTAGTAGTGAGTTTTTAACCGGGATTTGATGGCGAGTCCGAGTCGAGTTGGAAGTCTTTTGAATGCAAGTCCGAGTCGAGTCTGAAGTCTCTGTTTTTGTGACTTAAGTGCAACTCGAGTCCGAGTCCCAAACTCGAGTCCCCATCTCTGACGGTCATATCTCAGCCAAAAAAATAGGTTATATATGAGGTAAAAAAACATAAATAAGTCACATTGGCGATTAAGTCGCAGGGCATGCAAATTATGCAAATAACTGCGACTTATAAGCCGAAAAATGCAGTAAATAATTTGGGAATGCTGGTATGACGGTCTGATATATACAAAAGCATGTAATCGGCATTTAAAGACATTTTGTGCTTTGTACCTAATCCACTTAAAGGACAACACCCACCATGACACTAACAATTCACCATATTGTACAATTACTGTAATTTATTATTAGGTCTATTTTCATTTTTGCATTTGGGCCAGGCGAGGGTTAAAAAAAAAAAAAAACCCACTCCCGAATGAATCCGGAAACCTGGCCGAAGAGTCCCGAAGGGTCATGTGACTTTTGTTACATCGATCTCCACCCAGAAGGCAGAAGGTAGGAGTGAGTTTCCATGGAGGTTTATGAGAGAGAGTGGTAGTTAAAACTGCATATTTCCTGCATATTTCCTGGTGCATTTGTGTGTATATGGACCAGCGCTCTGATTTTATTTATTATTTATTTTATAACACCGCTGCGGACCTTTTGCTGCTCTCATTCATTCTGCCCCTGAGGAGCGAGCCGCGAGCCGCGCGCGTCTCTGGCTCCTCGTTCCGCTGGTCACCTTTGAAGTTCCTCGTGCCGGTGTAATTTGCTCCCTCGAGTGTATGTACTGTATTTGCTCTCGTCAGCCTTGTTGCGGGGAGCACGGGTCGGGAAGCACGCGCGCGCAGAGCTCAGCTGAGCGGCTGGCTGCCTTTCTGGTCACGGGGGGAGAGAATAAAAAGTCGATGCGGAAATGAATGAATTTGTCGCGATCAAACGAATTAAACTAGTATGTCTAAGTGGATGCTCGCTCAGAATATGAGTGAGCGACAGCAGGATTAATCAACACAGGCAGCTTTAGGGAATATTTAAAAATGCTTCCTTTTTCTTTTCCTCGCTCGCCTGTAACTCCAAGGCGTCACTTTGGTGACGTGAATGCCCAAGTGAATGCCCATATATGGAGAGGGGCAGATTTTCCCGGAGCTGCATGCTAAAATCTGCTATAAATCATGAAATAACACATTTAGCGTTATTTCTCCACAATATAAGTAAACGCTCCTGTATTATTTTTAAATAAACTAATAAATATTAATGGCGATGCAATTTGAAAACATGGTGGGTGTTGGACTTTAATTATGAAGTTAATTATGAAGTTTTACTGTAAGGCTACAGCTAGTTTTTCTATCACTAACTCAAATAGAAGCTGTGAGAGTGGGCAGTGCACCCCTCTTTCATACCTCGTTGCAGTTTGAAATATCTGGATAAATTATAGTTGGTGCAGACTGCCGCCATTGGGTAGATAAATTTCAGTTTTTCATTTACCCTTTATTTATACAGTCTCATTGAGTCATGATAACTCATTTTCAAGAGAGACCTGTTTAGGGAGCAGATGGCAGGGGTTAAGGGCCTTGCTCAGGGGCCCAGAATGGGGTGAATGAGGGTGGAGGCAGGTGTGGGTGTTTCACCTTTTCCACCCAAATTTTGATGTTGACTATACCGGGAATTGAACCTGCAACTTTCCGATCACAGGCCCATCTTCTAACCTCTGCGCCACCACTCTCCCACCGCTTTAGCTGTGTTGTTAGCTGCTAAGATCCGTATCGTATTTATTTAAACAGATAAGTCACATTGAGCCTCGAAGACTCATTTACAAGTGAGATCTGTTGGACAGACAATAAAAGTGGTGAAAAATGACACACAGGGTTTGGAGACAAAAAAAATTCCTAACAGTTTTTACCTCTGTTTGAAGGTCAAAAATGTGGTAATGAAAAAAAATCTCGCACACAAGCACATAATGATGCCGACATTACGCAGAGAGGGGGTGATGTGGAGTACTAAAAGGCGGTGGGCATCCAGCTCGCAGAGGGACTGCAGACTTTAGATAAAAATCAATCCGTTCATTTACAGTAGTTCCCTCTGTAGAGATCTGTGCACAATCGGGAGAGGGGGGAGTGTCTGCCGAGGATGGCCAGAGGCGAATCTAGAGTCCTGAAATGATGACAGAATGTTTATTCAGCTGGGCTCTTCTGAAAAGTCTGTGGAATTCCTCAGTAGCAGGTTTGGGAGGGGTGAGAGTGTCAGGTTTACAAAACTTCTCAGGCGTGTTGTTAAGACGGCCTGTCAAGGCCAGTCGGGGGAGCCGAATGTCAGATAAACATAATTGTTTTGGGAACAGGCAGAACGTTAATGCAGGGTATCCGCAGGGTTGTAAAAGGTATTAAAAGGTAGTAAATGAAATTAACACAAATTAAGGCCATTAAAAAGTATTAAAAAGTAATAAACGTCATCTGACGAGGTATTATTTTTTTTTAAACCTACACAACTATATTTTTCTTGTTCTGTCGTCTAAAAAAAGGTCTGTGAATTTATTTATCTTTTCTAATTTTATGTTCCAAGTAGGACCTTAGCTAAAACAAAGACGTCATATCGTCAGTCAGTGTGCGCGCGCACCTACAGCTGGTATCATGTCTGTAAAAAGAAACAGGAAAGGATCGCGGCTTTATCCTCCGACATTTAACAAGAAATTTACCTAAACAATTGTTTGTTAGCTCGAAATTATAGCAAAAGGTGTGTCTCAGTCTAACGTTTTCTTAATAAATGTACTTTAATGGTTAAATCGGCTTTATTTTTAAAAAAAGTGTCGCTGCCTGTGTGCACCGTGATCGCTCAGCGGTGAAAACAGGAAAAAGGAGCGCGGCTCGTTTCGCCGTCATTTAACAAGAAAAATACCTAAACAATTATTTGTTAGCTCGAAATTATAGCAGAGGTGTTTTCTGTCTATCATTTTCTTAATAAATGCACTTTAATGGTCAAATTAGCTGCATTTCGCCGGGGCGGTGCAGCTAGCTGCTGGATTGAAGATTCTAAGCAGAGAGGTGGGGAGAGTATGGCAGGCCGATTGGGTCATTAATAGCTGGTGAAGATTCTCAGTCATCCAGGACATGGTGAATTCTAAAAAGTGCAATAAAAAAACAAAGTATAGTATAATAGTATAATAAATAGTATAATAAATAAAGTCCAGTTGTTTTTGTCTTGAACTTTTTTTAATTTGTCATTAAAGGCACGTTTTCCTATTACATGATACAACAGCCAACAGCATGCCATACACTATTACTACTATGGGGCCATCAGGAACTGCAGGGTTTTTTTTTTCAGTCAGAATGAATGGAAACGGTCATATTTCAGTCAAATGGTTTATAAATATGGGGGAAAAAAATCTATAAATATGTCACTTCGTCCTATAAGTTGCAAGGCATGTAAATTATGCAAAAAACTGCAACTTACAGGATGAAAAATACAGTAGTTATTATTTTTCTCCCTCTCTTTTTGAATTATGCATGTGTTCAGTGTTGAATTATTTTAACTAAACTGTTCTGTTTTCAAGTTTACAGTTTTTTGTTTGCCATTAGAGATATGTTATGTGTGGGAACAATTAAACTTTTTCTCTTGGGTTAGATTTAAATAACAAATAGGTCAGTGCTTTTATTGAGGCAAGAAGCAAATTGATGTACTGTATCCAGTAATTGTTATAAAACTACATTTACTACCAAAGTTTAGGAAGAAAATGACAGTAATCTTATCACTTTACAATTAGTTGCATGGAACTGAAGTACAACAGGTTGCCGCTACGGTTACAGCTCGGTGCCGTGATGGTATTAAAAAATATTTTGATGGTATTAAAAATGTATTAAAAGGTATTAAATTCAACTCTAGAATTTCTGCATATACCCTGTAATGACATCTACCTTCAGTCTTGTGTCAGTCCACTCGTTTCCTAAATGTCCAAATTAAAATGACCATACCAATGGAATGTGCATGAGAAAATCCCAGAGATCTAATACATTCAGCCAAAAGTCTGGGTTTTCGAGACATGAACCAAGCCATCATGTAAGGCAGGCAGCCTGACCAGGTCCAGATTTGCTGCAGACGTCTTCCTTTTCTGTTGATAGACCAGGAACCAGCCAAATCCAAAAAGCAGGAACCAGTTATCATAAATCCAATTAAATATGCGTCCTTAAGATCCACAGATGACAGCAGAGATAGACACGTCATCAAGTCTTCCAAGTCGATGAGATATCCAGCTGTGTGCATGCCAACAGGGCAAATCGGCTCG
This sequence comes from Garcialebias charrua, assembly GCA_038048925.1. Lineage (NCBI taxonomy): Eukaryota > Metazoa > Chordata > Actinopteri > Cyprinodontiformes > Rivulidae > Garcialebias > Garcialebias charrua. The sequence goes on along the minus strand of JBBPBX010042033.1, from coordinate 11,460 downwards.
CCTACAGCCTGTCTTCTCTTTAAAGAAATGTTATCAGTTGTGTTGAGGGACCAACTGACCAAATTGAAGTCCATAGTTATGATTTGGAAGATTTTGTAGAAGAGAGGCTCTCAGACAGTTTCACAGACAAGACAAAGCAAAAGCAAAGCGGAGACCGAGAGGAGACGTCCGCCCTTGAGACGAGCAAGTGTTGAAAAATGGGGGATGAGGAAGTGGTGGGTAGGTTTGGTGTCAAGGAAAGAAACCAGGAAGGACAGATGGTGGTGGATTTTGTCAAGAGAAAATGGCTATAGTCAACACCTATTTCCAAAAGAAGGAGGAACATAGAGTGAACTCTAAGAGTGGAGGAAGGAGTATGCAGGTTGACTACATTCTTCGTAGAAGAGGAAACCTGAGCAAGATTGGAGACTGTAAGGTTGTGGCAGGGGAGAGCGTGGCCAGACAGCATCGGATGGTTGTGTGTAGAATGACTGTTGTTGTGAAGAAGACAAAAATAGTAAAACCAGAGAAGTAGACCAAATGGTGGAAGTTGAAGAAGGAGTTGTGTGGTAAGAAAGAGCTTCCAAATAACTGGGCTACTACAGCAACAGTAATTAGAGAGACAGGTAGGAATGTACTTGGTGTGTCATTTGGACAGAGAATGGATGATAAGGAAACCTGGTGGTGGAATGGTGAAGTGCAGGACGCCGTTCAAAGAAAGAGGTTAGCCAAGAAGAAATATGACAGTGAGATGACTGAAGAGCAGAGACAGGAATATAAGGAGATGGGACATAGAGCAAAGAGGGAAGTAGCTAAGGCAAAGCAAAGGGCGTACAACGAGCTGTATGGGAGATTGGATACTAAAGAGGACGAGAGGGACTTGTACCGATTGGCAAGACAGAGGGGTCAGGCTGGAAAGGATGTGCAGCAGGTTAGGCTTATTAAAGATAGGAATGGTAATGTTCTACAAGTGAGGAGAGTGTGACAGGAAGATGGAAGGATTACTTTGAGGAGCTAATGAATGAAGAGAATGAAAGAGAAAGACGAGTAGAGGTCATAGAACTTGTGGACCAGGAAGTGGGAAAGATTAGTGAGGGTGAAGTCCGGAAAGTTCTGAAAAGAATGAAGAAGGGGAAGGCAGTAGGACCTGATGACATACCAGTGGAGGTTTGGAAATGTCTTGGAGAGATGGCAGTGAGGTTTTTGACTCAAATATTCAATGGCATATTTGATGGTGAGAAAATGCCTGAGGAATGGAGACGAAGTGTGCTTGTGCCCACTTTTAAGAACAAGGGTGATGTACAGAGTTGTAGCAACTACAGTGGAATTAAGTTGATGAGCCACACGATAAAGATCTGGGAGAGAGTTGTGGAAGCAAGACAGACGAGAGGTGACTATCTGTGAGCTGCGGTATGGTTTCATGCCAAGAAAGAGCACCACAGATGCCATCTTTGCTTTGAGAATGCTGATGTAGAAGTAAGTAAGTAAGTAAGTAATGTTTATTTCTAGAGCGCTTATCACAGACATAAAATCACAAAGCGCTGTACAACAAAAATCAATAGCAAAAGTATACACAGAATAAAACAAGCATAAAAACTACAAATATCAATCAGTGCAAAATACAATAAAATCATGACATAAAAGCCTGAGCAAATAAAAGTGTTTTCAGTTGTTTTTTAAAAACCTCAACAGAGTCAGCAAAACGAAGCTGCAGGGGCAGACTATTCCAAAGCCTGGGGGCCACTGACTGAAAGGCCCTGTCCCCTTTAGTTTTCATCCGCGTACGTGGAACATCCAAGAAGTTCTGGGTCTGTGATCGTAGGTCACGGGCAGCAGAGTATTTAGTCAAAAGCTGACAAAGGTATACAGGAGCCTGGCCATTTAAAGCTCTGTACGTGAGCACAAGGACTTTAAAACGGATTCTAAACTCAACTGGGAGCCAGTGAAGTGAATGCAGAACTGGAGTGATGTGGCAGTATTTACTGGATCTAGTGAGAAGTCTGGCAGCTGCGTTCTGTATCACTTGTAGGCGTGATACAGAAGACTTGTCCAGGCAGGTAAAAAGGGCATTGCAGTAGTCTAGACGTGATGACACAAAAGCGTGAATAATGTTCTCCAGTTCAACTCTGGACACCATAGGTCGTATTTTAGAAATATTTCTTAAATGAAAGAAACAAGAACGGGAAATAGTCTTAATGTGAGTCTCAAAACCTAGTGAAGATTCAAATGTGACTCCAAGATTTCTTACTTTTGCTTTGGCTGCTGGGCAGAAAGAGTTAATTTTCTGATTGATTTCAGAGTGAAGGTGACTGGGAGCAGAAATCAAAGTCTCTGTCTTACTGGTGTTTAAAACCAAAAAGTTACTGGCAAGCCAGTCACTTATACGGGACAAGCATTGGACAAGGATGGATAACATGTCCAGCTGGTGTGGTTTAAATGAAAAATACAACTGAATATCATCAGCATAAATGTGGTAGGAGATATCAGAAAAGGATTGAATAATGCTGGCAAGTGGGATAATATAGAAGGAAAACAAAAGCGGACCCAGAACCGAACCTTGAGGCACCCCACAATTTAAGGGGGCATAGTCAGAGGAGAACCTGTCTGTCTTGATGCAGAAAGTTCTGTGCGAGAGGTATGATGTGAGCCAGTCCAAAGCTGAGCCAGAAATACCAGCCAGAACCTGCAGCCTGTTTAATAAGACTGCATGGTCAACAGTATCAAAGGCAGCACTAAGATCCAACAGGACCAACACAGAGCATTTTCCATCATCGGCAGCCATTAACAGATCGTTGTGAACTTTTAAAAGAGCAGTTTCAGTGGAATGGTGTTTTAGAAAACCAGACTGAAGTGGATCAGAAATCTGTAACTGACAGAACCAGGATTTGAGTTGGGTTTCTACAACTTTTTCAAGTACTTTACTGAAAAAAGGCAGTTTAGAGATGGGACGGAAATTTGAAAGGGAGCTAGAATCCAGATTAGGCTTCTTTAATAGAGGGGTCACTTCTGCTGTTTTAAAATAGGATGGGACCAATCCTTTGCTCAGTGAGTTGTTAATTATCATCAACACTGTTGGACCAATACAGTTTAAAGTCTGGACAAGCAAAGATGGGGGTAATATTTCTAATGCACAATTTGAGACTTTCATTTTACCAATTATTGTGGTCAAGTCATTTAAAGTAATCGGATTAAAAGATGAAAAAGACTGAGAGCACTGAGGCTCAACGTAAAACGTAGATGCACTTGGAGGTATATTGGATTTCAAGTCCATCACTTTCTTTATGAAGAAGTTGAGGAACATGTTACAGTCAGTGTTTGAGGTTAGAGAAACCTGATGCACTGGGGGAGATACAATACTGTTGATAGTATCAAATAACACTTTTGGATTGTTTTTGTTTAGGTGAATAAGATTGCTAAAATACAATGACCTGGCATCAGCAACTGCCCTATTATAATCGTCAAGGAGCTCCTTAAAATATTCCCGGTGGGCAACCAGACCAGTCCTCTTCCACAAGCGTTCTGTTTTCCGACAAGAGCGCCTGAGTTCTCGAGTATGATTGTTTAACCAAGGTGGACCGCGGTGAACTGGCCCACAACGGGTTTTGTGAGGAGCAATACTGTCAAGAATAGTAAGGCAGTGATCATTAAAAGAGTCAACCAGAAGCTCCACATCAACATCATCATCTGGAGGAGTAAATGAATAAATGGAAGAAAACTCATCGACTACAGAATTGTTAATAAAGCGTCTGCGCTTACAGGTAACCTGAGAAATAGTCTCCAAATAGCAGGAAATATTAAAAGAGACAACCTTATGGTCACTGAAAACAACATCTTGTACATCCAGATCATTAAGAGTGAGTCCATAAGTAAAAACCAGGTCCAAAATGTGGCCTGCAGTGTGTGTAGGTTCAGACACATGCTGCAAGAAGTTAAAAGAGTCCATAATATTAAGAAATTCCATAGCAGGAAGGTTTGTTGGATCATCTACATGAAAATTGAAATCCCCAGAGATGATGATCCTATTTAGCTTGACTGTAGAAGATAAAAAATCCTGAAAGTCTGAGAGAAAAGATGAAGCAGGTCCAGGTGGTCGATAGATTAATATGGCATATATAGGTTGAACTTTACCTATTCTGACCATAATCATCTCAAAGGAGTTGTAAGAAGTTGAAGCAATCATTTGACATAAAAAAGTATTTTTATAGATGACAGCAGTACCACCTCCACGGCCTGTCATCCTTGGTGCAGATAAAAAAGAACACCCCTCAGGGCAGAGTTCCAGGAGATGTGAAACATCATTTTCGCGCTGCCATGTCTCAGAAATAAATAAAAAGTCTAAGCCCTCAGAGCAAAATAAGTCGTTTAGAATGAAGGACTTATTGGCAATAGAGCGTGCATTTATTACGGACATTTTAGCGGAGAAAGCTGCTGACCGTGTAGAGGAGTCCACAGCGGCATCAGGATGACGAGGCAAGCTGCGCAGTGAGTCGGGATTCCTCCCGCGGCGAACTTTGGATTTCCACAGCTTCAGGTGACAACCCGTGTGGGAAACTTCTGGGAGTGTTTGTAGTCCGGCATCAACGTATACGAGGTTGAAACGCCTGGCAGCACCTGCTGCAACCACATTTCCGCGAAGTCGACGGAGCAGCACAAGGAAACCGGCTCTCTTCCCCCGCTTCCTTCGCCTGCGAGTCCAGAGCAGGGGCGTATCCACCGGTAACAGAGGAGAGACGCCGGGGGGGACACCGGGTTCCAGCGGTGGTGGAAAAACAACTCCGTTTTGATGACCCTGGAGGTTGACCATCACAGATTTAATCGCCAGTAGTGAGTGGCGATCATATGTCCGCAAGGAAGCCACCCCAGACAGAAACATAACAATAAAATAACAAATGAAGTAAGCAGAGGCCAAGCCAAACACAGGCGCCATCTTGCCACACCCCAGAAGTACAGAGAGGGTCAGAAAGAACTCCATTGTGTGTTTGTGGATTTAGAAAAAGCATATGACAGGGTGCCAAGAGAGGAGGTGTGGTATTGCATGAGGAAATCTGGAGTGGCAGAAAAGTATGTTAGACTGGTACAGGACATGTATGAGGACAGCAGGACAGTGGTGAGATGTGCTGTAGGAGTGACAGATAGCTTCAAGGTGGAGGTGGGATTGCATCAAGGATCGGCTCTGAGCCCCTTCTTGTTTGCTCTGGTGATGGACCGACTAACAGATGAGGTCAGGCAGGAATCCCCATGGACTATGATGTTTGCAGATGACATTGTGATATGTGGTGAGAACAGGGAACAGGTGGAAGAGAACTTGGAGAGGTGGAGGTATGCACTTGAAAGAAGAGGAATGAAAGTCAGTCGTAGTAAGACAGAGTACATGTGTGTGAATGAGAGGGAGGCTGGTGGAACAGTGAGGCTACAAGGAGCAGAGGTCACAAAGGTGCAGGACTTCAAGTACTTGGGGTCCACTGTCCAGGAAAATGGGGAATGTGGTAAAGAAGTGAAAAAGAGAGTCCAGGCAGGATGGAGTGGATGGAGAAAAGTTTCAGGAGTGATTTGTGACAAAAAGGTGTCAGCAAAGGTCAAAGGAAAAGTTTACAAGACAGTGGTGAGACCAGCTATGTTGTATGGTCTGGAGACAGAGACATGACAAAAAGACAGGAGAAAGAACTGGAAGTAGCAGAAATGAAGATGCTGAGGTTCTCCTTAGGAGTGACAAGGATGGATAAGATCAGGAATGAGATCATCAGAGGTAGGGGTGGGCGATATATCGAATATACTCGATGTATCGCGATATTTTAAATGTACGATGGTTAAAAGGGCTATATCGTGTATATCGAGGATCCTCCTGCTGTCGCGCGGGCCCCCACTCGCCCCCCTCCTTCCTGCAGGAGCCGCGCGCGAGACTTTCAGCACAACATGTAAACACGGCAGATATGAAGAGCGCTGCACGCTGCTGAGGGGGGAAAACAATGTTCTGAGCTAGTTTGGATTAAATTGTCAGATGAGGGCATAAAAAATGTTTTTGTAGACGATGCTGAAAATAGTCCCGAAGAAAGGTCTGAACTACGAATCTTTTTCACCATTTAAACAGCGGAGTGGAGCATGAACGGCAGAACCAAGTGTTTTTACAGCTGCTGCTTCCTTAAAACAAACCACGGGTCTGAGCTTAGTCATGCGTGCACCGCATAGAGAGGTGGAGACATTAATAAATCAGCATTTTATCATTATCGCTAAAGACACGGTCCTTAGCGGCTAACAAGATGGCTAACGCGTTAGCCGTCTTCTTCCACAGCTGAGACTGACCGTGTCTTTAGCGATACAGCTGATTTAATAATGTCTCCACCTCTCGGTTCACGTTTCTGAGTGGAGGCTGTCGTGTTTTACACAAGGATTCAATGCGACACTTTGTAGAGCAACTTTAGAGAACGTCTTCGTGAATCCGGAAACAACCCCTGACCCTTTCACAATAAAACCGGATACAGTACACAGAGGCTCACATTTACTGCAGTACTGTGATAAATCTGTTCTTGTTCAGAGGTTTTGCAGACATTGCCTGAACTTGGCACAGTTTGAAACTTGTGCACATTTTGTGGTTTGTTGTTAAAAATTACTAGCACATGCAAATAGTTGAGAGTTGTTACCTGTGACTGTTCTGGGTCAGTAAATTTTATGGCCACTGTTTACACTTTTGTTTTTGTATTTTAAAGGCCTTAATTGTTTTGATTTAATATTTTTTTAATGTTAAAAGCACAAGAGCACCTTTTTAAGTTTAAATTATGTATTCTTCCTTTTTGCTTGAAGTACTTTTTATTTATGTGTGCAATTGATGGTTAAAATAAAATATTTAAGTTTGTTCAAATTTAGTGTTGACATTTTTTAATCAATTTTGAATCATTTTTTCATTGATTTTGGAGATATCGCGATATATATCGTGTATCGTGATATAGCCAAAAAATATTGCGATATAATATTTTCCTCATATCGCCCAGCCCTAATCAGAGGTACACCACAGGTTGAACAACTGGGAGATAAAGTTAGGGAGGTCAGACTGAGATGGTTTTGACATGTCCAGAGGAGGGACAGTGGGTATATTGGTAGAAGGATGTTAGAAATGCAGCTGCCAGGAAAAAGACAAAGAGGGAGGCCAAAGAGGAGATATATGGATGCAGTTAGAGAGGACATGAAGGTAGTTGAAGTGAGGACAGAGGATGCAGAGGACAGAGTGAGGTGGAGGAGGATGATTCGCTGTGGTGACCCCTGAAGTGGGAACAGCCGAAAGAAGAAGTATTGGCATGCACACTCGAGGTTGTAAATTGTACCTGCTTGCCAACTATAATAGCTTACCACTCTTGATTTGGGTTGAAAATCGGATTGAAACACCTGACCAGACCATTTTTAACAAACTTTCCACTGTCTGTAGAACACATGTGGGTATCCTGTAAAAAGGCAATATCGTTGTTCAATTGCTTCAAGTATGACATAATTTTCCAGAATTTTGCTGGACCATTAAGGGATTTCACGTTCCAGTTTACACAGTTAACTGTACAGCCACTAGAGTGGCTAACTTTCTTAATGCTGGCCATAGTTGAACAGTAAGAAATACTTTACACACAAAACATCACAATCCAATACCTGATAGATTAAAGAAACATAAAATCCCAAAAGACTGATCCGGTATAAACCCACCCCTTTCTCCTTCCCAAACATGGAGAGAACAAAAACTACTGTCAACTGAACATTCACACATTTGCGCTTACCTTGGAGAACACAATCCAACCATCTGGGCCAATCTGCCTACATATGATATGAGTAATAGTAATTCAAAAAACAAAAAGAAACAACAAAATATGCAAATATTATCATAAATATCAAATGTGTACCTAAAAAAAAAGGAAGAAATAAAAGAAAAAGAAAAATGCTCCCATATAAGGGTGCTTACAATATACCAGAATTTACAGTAATCAATTCAGAGCGTTAGCACTGTATAATTGCCCTCCAATACAAATAAAATGTTGTGCACACTCCATCAAAGGACCTAACAGACAAATATTGAGTCAAACACAAACTTCAGAAGAATGCTGGTTGAGGGAGGCCGATCCTATAGTTTCTTTCTATCCTTGCAGTCTGTTGCTGGAATGACGATCCTCTTGACGTATTCCATCTCTTTATCGGAGTCGACAAACACCTTGTCCGTACCTCCATGTGTGATGTGAATCTTTGCAGGAAAAAGAAGTACATACTGGACACCTGGTCGATTCTTCAGGAGTCGCCTCACCTCTGAATGCCGCTCGTGTGTTTGCCATGCTTGGGGTGTAATCAACAGTGATGATTCTTTGAAGTTGATCAGGCCACTGCTGTGTGCTTGCTGTAATACTGTATCTCCACACAATCTTGATAATAATGCAGCTTGGCGTCGATAACTCATGATATATCATCCAAGTCTCTCCTGCCCAGCATCGGGTCCACTGGTCAATCAGTGGCAACTTGCCCAGCTGCAGCGCCTCCGTTAACATCTTAGCTATCACTGTTGGAATGCAAGATCCCGGCGATTCAGAAACTCCAATGATTCTAATATTGTTAAGTTTCATATTCCTATCCATGGGTTCAGGCCTTCTTCTCAGCCCATCCACCTAATTTTAAATTCCACCATGGTCACACGCAGAGCCTCTATCTCATCTGAGTATATAGACAGCCTGTTTTCAACCTCTGTTACACTTAGCTTCACTTGGTCAAACAATGCTCGGAGTGTTGCGGTGTTAGCAGCATTCTCCACTCTGACCACCTGTAGTTCGCTCTTAATAAAATTAAAATCATACGTCCGAACCGCCTTCATCTCCATCCTAATTATCGTTGTGACTTCAGATTTAATTGAAGCTAGAGTGTCTTGACTTCAGAGCCGACTCAATCGTCTTTCCAGAGCCCAGCAAGAGCTGGGCCGATGCACCTACTCCTGCAGCACCGCGGTCTGAGGCTATAACTGTGTCAACAGGCTGCGTGGGCATAGACCCAGTCGTCTTTGATTTTATTTTATTTTTAGATTTAGAGGCCATATTACAGCTCAGTTGAATCAATTCTGTGACAATGCTGATCTTATAGGAAGAATCCAATGCAGAAGCAGTAATAATATAACTACAGAAGGCAGTTTTTCAAGCAGGGCTGATGGGAGCTTGGTAGAATGCAGCTTATTGAACCACAGTCCTCTTGCGCCTGTAAAGAGAGAGAGAGAGAGAGAGAGTCTTTATTGTCATTTACACCGCATGTGGTACATGTGATGAAAACGAGATTATGTACACGAGGTCCCAGTTACATCCAACAACAAATGAAAGAGAAAAACAGTAATAACATCTAGAACTAACTAAGAAAAACATCAACTAGTAATACACTAAGCCTAATATAGTGGGAATAAACAGCAGCACGAACATGAGTTTGTATGAGCAGATGGTCACAGATGATCACAGATGAACACAGCAACAAGAAAACAGATCAGCATCAGTATGATGTGATATTTTGCAGTGTTTATTTTTATTTTATTTTTATTTATTCATGAGTCTAACAGCCTCAGGGTAGAAGCTGTTCCTCAGTCTAGTGGTTCTACACTTGATGCTCCTCAACCTCCGTCCTGAGGGGAGTGGGGCAAAGAGTGAGTGTGCTGGATGAGTGAGGTCTTTCATGATGCAGGTGGCTCTTTTCCTGCATCTGGAGGTGTAAATGTCTGTGATGGTGGGGAGACTGACTCCAACAGACTTCTGTGCAGCCTTCACCACTCTCTGTAGAGCTTTCCTCTCTTCAACTGTGCAGCCTCCATGCCACACGTTGATGCTGGAGCACAGGACGCTCTCCACTGCACACCTGTAGAACGAGGTGAGAACTGGGCTGCTCAGACCAGCTCGTCTCAGCCGTCTGAGGAAGTAGAGTCTCTGATGACCTTTCTTGATCAGGCTGGTGGTGTTGTTGCTCCAGCTGAGGTTATCATTCATGTGTACACCCAAGTATTTGTAGCTGGAGACCACTTCCACTGCAGACCCACCTATTTTCAGTGGGGCATGGGTGTGTTTGTTCCTTCTGAAGTCCACAATCATCTCCTTTGTCTTCTTCACATTCATGTGAAGATTATTCTCTTTGCACCAGCTCTCCAGGTGTTCCACCTCCTGTCTGTAGCTGGACTCATCATTGTTTGTGATGCATCCCACCACCGCTGTATCATCTGCAAACTTAACAATATGACAGCCTGGAAGTGTGGCTGTACAATCATATGTGAGCAGAGTGAACAGAAGGGGGCTCAGCACACATCCCTGAGGAGAGCCAGTGCTGAGGGTTATGGTGGAGGAGGAGAAGTTGTGGATCTTCACGGACTGTGGTCTGTCTGTTAAGAAGTCTAGTACCCAGTTACAAATAGAGGGGCTTAGTCCAAGTGTAGATAGTTTGTCTATCAGAGTTTGGGGGATCATGGTGTTGAAGGCAGATGTGAAGTCCACAAAGAGCAGACGCACGTATGAGTCTTTCTGATCCAGGTGGGTGAGAGCAGTGTGGACCACGGAAGAAATGGCGTCCTCTGTTGATCGGTTCTCACGGTATGCGTATTGATGAGGGTCCTCATTGATATTGACGGTTGCCTTGATGTGGGACATGACCAGTTAAACGCATAGCTTTGCGTATTATGGTTGTTGTTTTGTTTTTTAAACAATTCTGGTGGTGCATTCCCCCAGACCCCTCTAGGACTGCTTCACTCCACAGATGCATGGAGTATGTGTAATCAATCAATCAATATAATTTTATTGTCCATAACATTTCATGAAATGGAGATTTATCTTTGACATCTGGCTCATACATACAAATCAATGCAAGTTAAAAATGCCATAAAACTTTATAAAGCTTTGCTAACCCAGTAAAATTAATTATTTAATACTGTACAATGTACATGATACATTAAAAACATGTCCAAATCGAGGGGCATCATTCTGCTTTGCCTTCCTGGTAAGGTCTATTCAGGGGTACTGGAGAAGCAAGTCCGATCGTTGGTCAAACCTCAGATCTAGGAGGAACGATGCAGGTCCCGTCCTGGCCATGGAACACTAGACTAGCTCTTTACCCTCACTAGGGCCCTTGAGGGGTCATGGGAGTTTGCCCATCCAGTCTACGTGTGTTTTGTGGACTTGGAGAAGGCTTTTGATTATGTTCCTCGTGGTACACTGTGGGGATGCTTCGGGAGTATGGGATTGGGGGTCCATTGCTATGGGTTGTTCAGTCCTTATACAAGCGGTGCAAGAGTTTGCTTCATATTGCCGTAGTAAGTCGGACCCCTTCAGGGTGGGAGTTGGACTCCGCCAGGGCTGCCCAATGTCACAGATTCTGTTCATAACTTTTATGGACAGAATTTCTCGGTACAGCTAGGGGGCGGAGGGATTCCGATTCGGTGGCCTCAGGATTCCCTCTCTGTTCTTTGCAGATGATGAGGTCCTGTTGGTGTCATTGTGACGTGATCTT
>JBBPBX010042032.1:11604-28585 GCA_038048925.1 Garcialebias charrua | reverse complement strand
TCTTTATTGTCATTTGCACCGCATGTGGTACATGTGATGAAAACGAGATTATGTACACGGGGTCCCAGTTACATCCAACAACAAATGCAAGAGAAAAACAGTAATAACATCTAGAATTAACTAAGAAAAACATCAACTAGTAATACACTAAGCCTAATATAGTGGAAATAAACAGCAGCACGAACATGAGTCTGTATGAGCAGATGGTCACAGATGAACACAGCAACAAGAAAACAGATCAGCATCAGCATGATGTGATATTTTGCAGTGTTTATTTTATTTTATTTTTATTTATTCATGAGTCTAACAGCCTCAGGGTAGAAGCTGTTCCTCAGTCTAGTGGTTCTACATTTGATGCTCCTCAACCTCCGTCCTGAGGGGAGTGGGGCAAAGAGTGAGTGTGCTGGGTGAGTGAGGTCTTTCATGATGCAGGTGGCTCTTTTCCTGCATCTGGAGGTGTAAATGTCTGTGATGGTGGGGAGACTGACTCCAACAGACTTCTGTGCAGCCTTCACCACTCTCTGTAGAGCAGGGGTGGGCAATTATTTTTTCCATGGGGCCACATGAGAAATAGAAAATATTGTGGGGGGCCGGGCGAAATGACATAATTCAATACTGCATATTAATAGTATTTCTTTATTAAAAGCAGTAAATATCATTGTTTAGACAAACTGGTAAAAGTATTAGTTATGATTAATCAACAAAATAAAAAGCATGAGTGGACATTTTTGAGGGCTAACGTTGTCTTGTGACTTGACAACAATGCAATCATGCACATTGCGCATGTCTTGATTTACATATTGCATCATTTTGTACGTGAATTTTAAAAAGACATCAAAATTAAAGCAATGCAGTCCACAAATGAGGTAAAATTAGAAACTATTTTTTTGTTGTAACTCCCCTTACGGGGGCCGGTCAGAGTCAACCAAAGGGCCGCATGTGGCCCTGGGGCCTTACAATGCCCAGGTCTGCTGTAGAGCTTTCCTCTCTGCAGCTGTGCAGCCTCCATGCCACACGTTGATGCTGGAGCACAGGACGCTCTCCACTGCACACCTGTAGAAGGAGGTGAGGACTGGGCTGCTCAGACCAGCACGTCTCAGCCGTCTGAGGAAGTAGAGTCTCTGATGACCTTTCTTGATCAGGCTGGTGGTGTTGTTGCTCCAGCTGAGGTTATCATTCATGTGTACACCCAAGTATTTGTAGCTGGAGACCACTTCCACTGCAGATCCACCTATTTTCAGTGGGGCGTGGGTGTGTTTGTTCCTTCTGAAGTCCACAATCATCTCCTTTGTCTTCTTCACATTCATGTGAAGATTATTCTCTTTGCACCAGTGTTACGACCAGAAGGCACGTAGCACACAAGGACACCAGACACAGAAAGGATGTTAAAAAAAACAATGTTTATTTCAGGCTCTCTGGAGTCTGTGTCCTAAAAAAAAGGTGATTAAAGAAAAAAATTGGACTTCTCAAAAAACAGCTTCTTTAATACAAAAAACTCAAAGTCCAGCAGGACACTCACAGCTCTTGGTTTTCATCACCCAGCAGGTCTCCACAATGGAAGGATTCAGCTTCCTCTTCTTAAATATGCAGCAGCAGGTCACAACAGAAGGATTCAGCTCCTTCTTCAAACGCACAGCAGCAGGTCTCGCGCCAGCTCCAAACGACAGCACTTCTGCTCGTCTCACGACATCCGCTTCTTCATACGGACTTCTTTACACAGCTCAAACGGCCACCTCAAATGGCTCCAAACGGCCACCTCAAATGGCTCCAAACGGCCTCCTCAAATGGCTCACAAACGGCCTCCTCAAATGGCTCCAAACACTGGCTTCATGGCTCCTCTTCACACTGCTGCTGCTGCTTTTGCTGCTGCTGCTGCTACAGACCTCTGTTCAGCTTCTGCTGCTGCTGCTTCATCATCAGGTTTGCTGTTTCTTCATCAGACCTGATGCTCTTCCATCCCAGACTGCTGCAGCTGCTTGGATCAGCTGCTCATTCATCTGCATTTGGTTCTGGGGCTGCTGGACCTCTGATGCTGCAGCTCCTTCTCTTGCTGCAACTCCTGCATCAGGTCTCCTTCTCCTGGATCAGCTCAGACCTCTTCTGGATCTCTGCTTGCTGCCACTCTCACTTGGAACCTCTTTCTGCTCTGTGGCTTGGAACCTAATATAGGGAGAGAGAGAGAGCACTGCCTCCACCTACAGCTAATGAGCACCAGCTGCAATCAATTAGGCTCATACAGCCTAAACAGCTCATGCCTCTGCTCAAAACAATATGGTGTCCTGACTAAAATAAATTATATGCCTAGGGCATGTAACACCAGCCCTCCAGATGTTCCACCTCCTGTCTGTAGCTGGACTCATCATTGTTTGTGATGCATCCCACCACCGCTGTATCATCTGCAAACTTAACAATATGACAGCCTGGAAGTGTGGCTGTACAATCATATGTGAGCAGAGTGAACAGAAGGGGGCTCAGCACACATCCTTGAGGAGAGCCAGTGCTGAGGGTTATGGTGGAGGACCCGGATCACGGAGCATCACGAGCATAGAGTTTTACAGCCTTGACCCTTATGCACAGAGATTGTTCCAGATTCTCTGAATCTTTTGATGATGTTATGCACGGTTGATGATGATAACTTAAAAGTCTTTGCTATTTTACGCTGGGTAACACCATTCTGGTATTGCTGCACTATCTTTCTGCACAACAATGGTGGAATTGGTGATCCTCTTACCATCTTGGCTTCTGAGAGACACTGACACTCTGAGAAGCTCTTTTTATACCCAATCATGTTGTCAATTGACCTAATTAGTGTTAATTGGTCTTCCAGCTGTTCGTTATATGCTCAATTTCCTTTTTCCAGCCACTTATTGCTACTTGTCCCAACTTTTTTGGGATTTGTTGACACTGTGAAATTTTGAATCAACATATTTTTCCTTTAAAATGTTACATTTACTCAGATTAAACTTTTGATCTGTCATCTTTGTTCTATTACGAATAAAATATTGACATTTGCCATCTCCCATCATTGCATTCAGTTTTTATTCACAATTTGTTTAGTGTCCCAACTTTTTTAGAATCCGATTTGTAGGTTAGAAGAAAGATTTTGAATTCATTTCTGGATTTGACAGGGAGCCAATGGACAGAAGCTTAAACTGGAGAGATATATGGAGAGTTTTTATGTTTCTAAGACATGCTTGTAGTCTAAGTAGCTGATTGGATTATTTTGGTTTCATGGACAAATATAACTGTGTATCATCATAATAACAATGAAAGTTTATCCCATGCTGTTTAATAACATTACCTAATAGAAGTATACAGTATATAAGGTAAAGAGTATTGGTCCAAGCACTGAGCCCTTGATGTATGATGAAAATTCATTATTTACATTTACACATTGGTATCTATCAGATAAATATGATTTAAACCAATTTACAAGATACAAGATACAAGAGCTTTTATTAACATTGCACCAGTTAACCAATACAACGTGATAATGTATACACAGTCGTCCAGAAGAGGGAGAGAATGTAAAGCTGCAGCATATTCAAACACATGACATGTTCTTCAGCGCGGCCGCTCTCATCCGTCTCCGGATGAAGGTCAAATCAGATATGGAAAAAGGAAAACACAATAGGTATCATTTGTGATATTCAAAAGAAGAATCTATCAAAGATTGCCTTAAGACACTCTATGATAAAGTCCCAAAAACTCTATCAGCATTAAGCACAACCAGACACGACATTGTTGCAGTTTGACGACATGCAAGGAGATCAAAGAGTCTGTGAGCAACATTCAGATAGCACAGTTCAGCAGTTGTCTCAGCTCGGCGCCTCCGAGCGCACCCACAGAGATCTCTGGGGGGGGTCAGCAAGGTCTCTCAGCTTCACTCCAGGAGAATAATTTCCAGCACACAGCCTTCTTCTTTTCAAGGTCGTGCAGAAACCAGATTAGATAGTCCTTTTGTTTATCTTCAATCCAGGCCACAGTGTTCTTTTGACTGCAGCCTTCCAAGTCCAGGTGCTGTTCAGGTCCAAAATCGCCGAATCATATGAGGTTCCGAGCTACGAACCCCCATCTGTGCCCTGATTGAGGCCGGGCGGCTGTAAACGAGTTCCAAAGCGCACCGCAGGTCCGCGGTGGTCTACCGCCGCTCCCATCGTGCGGTTCAGTTCGTACAACAGCTGGGATGAGGAGCTCACAGCCCGGATCAGAGAATCTTGCTGATCAGGAAGTTTGGCCAGCGCGCTGATAGCCGCCGAAGTCTTCCTGAGCTTCCAGTAGCAGACAGCTCCGCTGACGCCAAAAAACAGAGCAGCTGCCACCAATATCCCAATAATCCACAAATCTTCCACGTCTTCGACAGACAAGACGGTCAAACACATAGGTTGCCACTGTCCCCACGAGTCCATCATGTATCCGACAGCGTGCGTGTCAGAGGGGCAGACCGCTTCTCCTGGCCCGGTCCGCTTCGTGGAAAAAATCTTATCTATAGAGGAAACAGCCCAATTTATTAAATCCATCGCAAATTGGTTCGAGTGAGCGCTGAAGAGTCACGGACGAGACAAAAAGCAAGCAGGGAGGAGGAAAACTTAAGGAGGGTAGGAGCAAAAAGATATGCGACTTGCTTTGCCGAGAGCGGAAGTAGTTTAGAACCATTTCCAATTTAGAACCATTTCTGTAATTCCAACATCATATTCAAGTCTCTGTAATATAATATGATGATCAACTGTATCAAATGCAGCCCTGACGTCTAACAGGACCAGTGGAGACACCTGTCCATTGTCTGAGGCCATGAGAATATCATTAGTAACTTTCACCAGTGCAGATTCAGTGCTGTGGTGAGCTCTAAACCCTGACTGAAACTTTTCAAAGGCTATTTTTAGCTCTAAAAGGATTTTCTTGACATACTTTTGATGATGATGATGCCTTCGGCATCCAAAACTGAAGACAAATCGCTAAAATCTTCACTTAAATTGCTAAATTAGTCAGTTTCTATATTGTCCGCCGTTATAATGTACAAGGGGCGTTCCAGCTGACATTCCTATGACGAAACACGGCGCCAAATTTAAAATAACTTTTAATCAAATTTTCATACATTTATCATTTTGTTTGCAAAACCGAACATAGCTGAATGATACAAGATATACTGTGCCAGTTTATGCAAAGTTCCAACATCATGTCACACACCCTTTAAATCACGCATTGTCTTCAAAATTCTACTTCTCACGTTCAAAGCTATCCACAACCTTGCCCCCTCCTTATCTATCTGACCTCCTACAAATCTCCATCCCATCACGCTCTCTCAGATCCTCCTCTTCACTACATCTCCATGTACCCTCTGCCCGCCTCTCCACCATGGGGAGCAGGGCCTTCACCTGCTCTGCCCCTCACCTCTGGAACGCTCTACCGCCAGACCTTCGAAACACCACCTCCCTTTCTCTGTTCAAGACTGCCCTGAAAACACATCTCTTTAGACTAGCT
This sequence comes from Garcialebias charrua, assembly GCA_038048925.1. NCBI lineage: Eukaryota > Metazoa > Chordata > Actinopteri > Cyprinodontiformes > Rivulidae > Garcialebias > Garcialebias charrua. Next base: position 23,104 of record JBBPBX010042032.1, on the reverse strand, counting down.
TATCATTAACTTTACTAAATGTATTTTATATTCTTTTGTATTTTATATTCTTTATTTATTTTATATTTCAATTTATTCTCTTGATGTCTGCACTGTGCTTGTTTGTTTTTACACAATCTCTGTGATATGTTTCTTGCTGTGAAGTGTCCTTGGGTGTCCTTAAAGGCACTTTTAAATAAAATGATTATTATTATTATTATAATTCAGTGAAACAAACAAGTGATACATTTAGAAATTGCAATAGATTGACTAGTAATTTGTATAATTGTTGTTGGCTCACAACAATAAGAAAACAACCAGACAAGTGTCTAGACACCTGTTCTACCAAAACGCAGCAAATGAACAGAAATAAACGCGTCTAAAGTCATCCCTCATTTCATTATATTTTGCATCCAAGGAGCCAGACTATCTGCTAATTCATTAAAGTGGTACAGTAGTCAAGAGTTCTTCAGGGCTTCTCAACGTCCTTCAATGTACTGTATTTTATTAAAATGTGGTTAATTTTCAGTCCAGTTGTTGTGCCGGACTATAGAAATATTTTTGGTTTTATCCACTCAACTTTGGTCTGTAAATCAAGGCATAAAAAGGCTCTTAAACTTTGGATGAACGGGTGTTGTTTCAACTCAAAACAGACGATAAAAAGCTATTTTTAATGAGATTTTTTTGGCCCTTTGCTTAAGGTTGCCAAAAAACACAATTTGTTCCTATTTCTTTAGCTGAATTTATTTAAAAAAACAACCAAAAATTGCATAGTTTAACACATTTTTTTAGCATCAACCATGAGATTCAAAACGTTATGAGCTGAAAACCTGGCATAACCTGGTTTGTCATATTTTTAAGACATGACTTTCAGACACTGTTCCTCTGCTAAGTTATTTTAAAGTCTGCAATTTTTTGCCTTTACTTGTTCACTTAACTCAGTTTAAAAAGCCTGAGAAACTACTTCAAGACTGCTTCAAAAGAGTACTGTACTAAAAATCTTCTTGAAAGCAAACAAAGTGGAAAATAAATTTAATTTTTTCATTTACCCTTTATTTATCCAGGTAGTTTCATTGAGCCATGAGAACTCATTTTCAAGAGAGACCTGTTCAGGGAGCAGATGGTGGGGGTTAAGGGCCTTGCTCAGGGGCCCAGAGTGGGGCGAATGAGGGTGGAGGCAGGTGTGGGTGTTTCACCTTTTCCACCCACATTTTTTATGTTGTCGGTACCGGGACTTGAACCGGCGATCTTCCGATCACAGGCCCACCGTCTCTAACCTCTTTTGTACAGTACTGTTAATATCACTGAAATTGCAACAAATCAGTGACCTGATGAAGCATGGCAGCAACACAAACAGCTAAACTTTATACATGTATAATTTTTTTTAAACTTCTGACCACGGTTTATATCTCAGATGTAGGGGTTGAACGAGTGCATAACTTTAAAACTTGACATTAACATAATAATACTCAAATAGAGCTCGAGTACAGTAGTTGATGATGTCATAGGATCTCGAGATGGAAAAAAATAATTAACTAATTAAAACTGCAAAAAAAAAAAAAGAAGTAATTTATTATTTACAAAAAAAGACCAACAAAACATTGGTAGCATATATTATGCTCCTATCATTTATCTTACAGCAAATAAGTCACAGGAAACCCAAAACTGTTAATTATTATTATTAAGATGCAAAAGTGAAAAAAATGTGCAGCACGTCAAAAACGAAACTAAAAACAGTGGGGCGGTTGACCACCCCGCACCACTGCCTGTGGTGCTGCGCATTAAGTTTAGTTTTAGAGATTAATATATTAATAGGTTTTTATGTTTAGAGAATACTGTAATTTTTTTTGCCTTTTATTTGTGAAACAAGGTCAGAGGAAGCTGATTCTGGTTCAGTCGATTGGACCTGGTGTTACACCACATTCTGTGACCTGCAACAGTTCATGCAACACCGCCCCCTACGGTCACAATATACAGTGGTCACAGAATACGGTGTAACACCGGTTCGCAACGCGCTCGAAACAGGAAGTTGATTCATTTTCTGTTCTGTAACTGCAACGTGATGTCGTCACTCGTCACTACGAATACTCGACGTGAAATTAAAAAACTTGATAGAGATCCAAGTAATCGATGTGTCGATTACTCGAGTAGTCTGTTAATGCCCTACTCAGATGTGGCAAAAATCAAGCACTTAAGAAGAATTTTACATTTATTTTGCTCAGGGAAGGTCTCAGTGAGGTCCTGACCCAACTTTGATATCCACTTCAATAGTTTACGATTGTTAGTTTGACAGGGAAAGTTATGACTGTAACATTAGGATTTTATTGTAGTAGAACAACAAACAGGAAAACATGGCCCCAAATAAATTGTAGGTTAACATTTAGTCTCAATTACCGTAGTATTTTTTTACATAAAGTCACTCGTTTTGTCAACTGACAATTTGCATAAGACTGAGCTGAGAGCAGGATGTAAGACAAAGATGCTGTAGAATGTGGTAACTAGAATATTATATTTACAGACATGATTAAGTAACTTGTTTCAATTTTCTATAAGGCTGTGGGTACTATATTTAAGAAAAAACAAACTCAGAGACATTTAAGAATTGTATAAATTGTACTTGTAAATTGACATTTATTTAATATTGCTCTCTGACAAAAGGTGAAGGTGGACATTGATGTATGTGCTCATGTCTGCGTATGCATGTGTTTGTTTGTTTGTCTGTCTGTTTGTCTGTCTGTCAGCAAAATATCTCAAGAATCACTGGATTAATTTTCTTAAAATTTGCAGAAAGTATTGGATGTTTATTCCACAACTGATTAACTTTTTGAGTCAGCCAAAGCCAAGATGGCCGCCACAGCCAACTGACCTGCTAAAACGCAAAAAGGGTCAAATTCTGTAGTTTATTTAATTTAATTTTTTTAAATTTATTTATTTTTACAGATTTTGAGATAAAATCAGGCTTACCGGGTAGTAGCAGCTGAAAGTCATGCACAACATGTACTGTACTCCTAATGCTACATATTGTGGGAGAGCTGTGTTTGAGTCGACCCAGTTTGTTTGTTAGCAAAATATCTGACAAACCACTGGGTGTATCTTTTTTTTTTTTTTTTTTTTCCATTTATAGATGGCCTCCCTTCACACCTTTTAGCCATCCTCTCACTCCAATATGTTTTTTTTTTTGTTTTTTTGTTTTTTTTGTTTTTTTTTTTTAAGAGAGAAAGAAAGAAAAGAGAAAGTAAGACAACAAAACAACAATTATCCACAAAAGAGCACAAGGCAAACACACCCAACCTCCGTCCACAATCCTGCAAAGCACATGACAGAACATAGCAACGAAACATACATACATAAAGACTGATAATATTCATGACCTTGCAGTAGCTTTCTATAAATACACATACCCATTCCTACAAATATGTATACAGTATACATACATATACATTTATATTCATTCATATACCCATCTACATATCTACATATATCTACATATACATCCCTGCATCCATTTGTGTGTGGTTGTGAGCATGCATAAGTGAATAAGGTTCCTCCAATAGAACATTTAATAGCGAGTGTGAAGCATCAGAGACCCGTCCCCCCAAAGCCCGAGACAGACGGGTCTCTGGGTGTATCTTAAAGGTATGGTATGTGATTTTTGAACACTCTGGGACTTAGAAATATTTTCAGCGCAGAAAAGCATTCTGCTCCCTCCCCTCAGAGCCATATATGGCTCAGTCCGTGCTCTGTTGAACTTGGGATCTGCTCCGCCCCCTGCTGCTGTCTGCTCAGAGCCGCTGCGATATTCTGTGTTTATGTTAATAAAACCTTCTAATAAAATAAAATAAAACCATGGAGTGCTAGTCCTACAACACAAAATCCAGCAGAAATCATCAGAGGTTCACGAAGCAACGTTTGGACATGATTTAATTCGCTCGTGACTTCATCATGTCTGTCAGCGCTGGTCTGGAACAGAGCCATATAAAGTGAGAGTTGCGACACTCCCATAGAGTTCCATTGTAAGAATGGAATGCGGAAGTCACGTGGGTCATGGAGGGGGCGATTTGTTCCATGGCTCTGGTTAGTCTGAAGCTACCTGCAGTAGCGCTCCGTCGCCGCCAGAGGGCGCAGCTCCACAAGGTTTCCATAGCCGTTGTTTGGAACGATTGACCGCCTGTCGGCGAGATCAAAGGGTGTCAGAACTCTCTATATATATGGCTCTGGTCTGGAATGTCTGGAATGCTCCGCCCCCAGTACATGTCCTGTCTCTGCGCTGCGAAGTTCTGTGTTTATATGATAATATAACTGTTTAAAAAATATAATAAAACCATGAATCACTCATCCAACAACACAAAAACCAGAAGAAATCAGCAGAGGTTCACGAAGCAACGTTGGACATGTTTTAATTCGCTCGTGAGTCGTGACAAATCCATTTCCTCATTCCTGTCAGTGAAGGATGAAGCGATCACTTGACTTTTGGCAAAAAAACTAAATAAAAGTCCAGCTCTGGGATAAAGAAGGGATATTTAATACATTTTGTGTCACATACAAAACAGTCCTGCATCGCTTTGCAATCCTTTGAATGAGAACGAGCCGCGGCGCTGAGGCTGGGACAGGCGGGGGCGTGGGTTGGGGCGTGACAAACAACTCTGTTTTTATTGGCTGGTCATTGTCCGGGTCACTCTGTGTTTTCAGTGTTTTTATAAATGCTGATAGAGAAGCAAGGGGACTATAGTTTTTTTCAGAGATTACTTTGTCTAACATCAGTCTGTCAATAGATAGTGACAGAGTGAAGAAATATGTTAAAAATATATTGTTTGAAAAGTTACAGACTACATTACAATGTTACATACCCCACCTTTAATGAAAATCTCAGAGTAGTCATTGATGCCCCTTGACACATGATTAACTTTGGAGTTAACCCAATTCATGTTGTCCACCTCAGCTAATGGACATTAGCCAACACAAAATGGTTAAAACAGACACTTTTCCAGATAATATTCTACATTTTGATGTGGTAGTAGCTGAGAGTGATTCACAATATGTACTCAGAGCATGACATTTCCTCATTGAATGAAGTTACTCATAATGTTATTTACAAGGTTTGACTGTGTAAATGGCTACACCTCAGTTTTTTTCTAACAGAAGATGATTTTAGTTCAGAACTCTACCATGAAAGATATTGTGCGATATAGATCAAGTAATGTTGGACCTTTTTTCACATTTTCTTTTGTCGAGTCAGCTCTGTTGATGTTGAAGTTTAAAGATCGAAACAAGGTTTTAATAATCCACTGGGTCACCCATCTAACATGACTTCAAACAAAACTTATACAACTTATAAAGAAAGGTTGTTTTAAGTTTTACCTCATTAATTTCCTTTGTTTTAGAAGTTATCCTACAAGTTCTTGGTGATGTTATCACTTATGATCCAGTCAGCGTGTCAGTTTTGATTAGATCTTATGACCACACACAGCATTTTTATTTCAACCTGTTGACGTTCTCACATTTTGTTGCTGCGTTAGGATTCTGTACCATCAGCAAACTGAAAATGTAGGCTTATTTTACATTTGCTGTCGTTTCGAGAGTCTTACTGACTCTCCTCGTGCTCGAGTGTGAAAATCCTCGCAGTACATGTAGAAAGGGGCTTTAGCAGCCTGGTAAGATGTGAAAATTGCTTCATGTATTGTGGTGAAGGCTAGAAACTTGGAGACATTTGGCGTCGGGAGCAGAAAATTGTCTGAAAGACGTTTTGAAAGCAGCGTAATTTCTGTCTGATTCGTGATGGGCCGAGTGGCATTAAATCATAGATGTGCTAACAGCAAAATGGGAGAATTAGATAGTGGCTGATGTCGGCTATTATCCAGCGCTGGAAGAATTGACAGCTCTAACATCCATAAGAGCAATTAGCTTTGGAACACAGGTGCCCTCCATTTCAGTCCACGAGACGTTCTGTTCAAAATATTGTAAATTTCCACACCCTTCCAATGGAAAAAACGTGCACCACAAACGAAATATAAGCAGTGGGACAGGATTAAATAGAGCGTAAACTTAATTTCGTGTTGCCACAATTCATTCAATTCATATGGGCTTAATAGTATTGTTCATTTTCCTGCATATTTAGGGGTGAAGTGCTCGCACCTGGTTATGTCTGGGAGGCATTAAGTCTGACTAATGAAACGACTCTATCCTCTGTGGCGTTTTTAATCTATTCACTGGGAAAGTAATTGACAAGCCCACAGTATGTGCATTAGGATAGCTCCAGCTCCAAAGGACAGCTGTCACTAAAGCAATTAAAATGACAAAGGTTAATTAATTCTCTCCAGTTTTACCTGATACGAGACAGTCACAATGAGTGAGTTTTCATTTTCACAAGAGTAATAGTGTTTTGAGGAGAGTAATTTATTTGTGATTATAAAAAAGAAAAACGGAAGAAAGCGCAGCAGTCGTTGTCTGATAGAGCCCCTTCATATGTCAATAGCTTACACAAACCTCTGCCCCGGGACGGCTTTCAGCACCAGTTTGGAAATGAAGTCTGCAGCAGGACATGATCTGAAATGACAATTTGTTGTTTTCTTTTAAAAAGTCACTTATTATTTCTTCGTTGGCAGAGAAAACAGAAACTGATTTGTTTATAAATGAGGCGCGTGAAGATCTGTCGGGCTCAAACGACTCCTCCAGACAAAAATCATGCTTTCAAAACTGGAGTAATTTTTCTGAGGCAACAATCGGTACCTGAACGCCTCATTGAAAACTGCAGCCAGGCCCCCTCCTCTTCCTGCTCCACGCGGAGCGCTCAGATAAGAGAAGCCAGGTGGGAGGAGTTCAGAGAAGCAGCTGTTGTCCCCAGGTTTCTGCCAGGTTTCCGTGATCAAAAACAGATCCAGACGATGAGTGGAGATCAAATCACTTAATATAAAAGTTTTATTTGTGATTGATCTAGCGTTAAACAGCGCTGACCGTACAGGAACACAGCCAGTTACGTCACTCTCAGCTCGAGCGAGCGGGCGGAGGTTATGTTTAACGCAGCCTCGCTCCACAGCCCTCACGGGGGGACAAGATGGAAACTGATCGCTGGCGTCAAGATTGATAGCAACAAGGCATCTGTTGCGGCGAGCGAAGGAACGACGGACATCAAAGACGCTGAATTCAGGAGGTAAGTCAGCCGTCGGCGTGTTGTGAGACGAGAGATACTTTTTAAATCTCACCAGGAGACCTGCTCTCGTTCCACGTCTTCTGCGCCGCTTGCTGCGAGGCAGCGTGGTCGTGTTACGTTGTAGGTAGGCAGGAATGGACGCCAAGAAAGGTGGAGGTGGAGGAGGCTTGAAATGTCCATATTTGCCAGTAGCCGGTGTGTTGATCAGCGAGTCTCGGAGGCTTAGAAGAGTTGAGCGATCATAGACCAGGAGCGAGGATGCATCGTCGATGAAAAATAGGCAGAACACGAACAACAGTAAAAAGTACAGGAGAGCATGTAGACGGCGTTCCATCAGCAAAGGCGCCATCTTGGTCATTCTGTTGTCATAAATGGTCATAAATGAATACATGTACAGTACTGTACAGTCACCAAGCACTTAGCCTATCCTAACACAGTTTTTAAAGATGAAGGAGTGAGTTGAATTGTCTCCCTTTCACATAAAGGGAGCTAGCTCCCTTTATGTGAATGGAGCCTGCAGGGAGGAGGGAGACAATTCAACTGACTCCTTAAAGCTTCAGTATGTAGCTTTTTTTATGAACATATTTCTTCACTCTGTCACTACCTCCTGACAGACTGATGTTAGCCAGGTAATCTCTGAAAAAAAATTAAAAAAAATATTGTCCCCTTGCTTCTCCAGGTGGTAAATAAGCATTTCTAAAAAGAAAAGGTGACCCGCCATTTTCCAGCCAATAAAAACAGAGTTTGTAACCAGCCAATAAAAACAGAGCTTGAATTTGAATCAGCCAATAAAAACAGAGCTTGAATTTGAAATTCAACAGACCACAAGGGGGCAGAGCCACATATGGCTCTGAGGGGGAGGGATCAGAATGCTTTGCCTGTTGAAAATATTTCTAAGTGCTGCAGTTCTACAGAAACTGCATACTGAACCTTTAACTGTGTTAGGATAGGCTAAGCAATAGGCTCTTTGCACGTCAACTTCCGTGTTCCGGTCAATGCGGTTCGCTCACTTCCGGTCTGTTGAACATGGCGTTTTATTCGAGGTGTTCGTGTTTGCAGGGCTTGCCCAAGCTGACTATTAACGATGTTAATCGCATTTGTAAGTCTCATCCAAAGCTCCAACGACTAAATTAGAGAAAGGCTTTAAGATGTATGCCTCGTCTTACATCCACAAACACGAAGGTGAGTTTTACTTTGCTTCGATTGTGTGGCTAACGTTAGCTTTAGCTAATGCTAGCAGGCATTTTTACCGGTGATTTTAGTATAAATATGTACCAATAAAGTACCTGAACATTCTCAGTTATTCAATCGGACAATGTTTAACCTAATAATTTCTATTTGTGTTCAGTATATATTGCTTTTTTGCTGTTGATAGTGTCAAACAGAGACGAGGTAACAGGACAGGTTGCGGTTCTTTTAGCTTCAGATCCATAAAGAAACACAACAAACCTCAGTTTAAAAGTAGGGCAGCACTGGTAATTTGTCAGAGTTCGAGTTCAGCTGACTGTTCTGGTTCAAATTTATTATATGGACATGTTCCATGGGTTCCGTGTTATTTTATTTATTTATTTTTTTGCATGCATTTTGTTAAGAGCTCAAATGGGACAGTGTTTACAGCCCCCTCCTCATTTTATCAGGACATTTTTTTCATCATAACATTAAAAGCAAGACTAGTTTCACATGTTTTGTTTTAATGTTGATTGTGAAGCAGTTTGTAATCTTTATATCTTGAAAGCTGATGTATAAAGTTTCATTTACTAAACTATTTTAGATGTGAAACATTCCTAAAAAGATGAGAGCACCTCTCCTAATGTACAGTCATATTCAACAAATGTAGTATTCACAAAAGTTCATTAATTTCAATAGCTTAATTTACTAAATAATTTTTTTTAATTTTCATTTATTTTTGTAATAAAAATGACTGAGGTTTTCAAGTCTTTATTTCTGTTAATGATTTTGCTTGCAGCTGTGAAAACACGACATCTAAGATTAGAATATTGGTATACTGATCAATCTCACAAACCAGCCCCATCATAAAGCATATGCTAATTTGTTGATGACTGTAAATGACTTCCCGTGCTGTAAACATGAGTTCCATTTGATCATAGTATTTTTCACTGTTTTAAGGAGGGCACTCCATTTCATGCCAACAGTTTGAAAGAAAACCTTAACAAAATGTGTAATATGATCTGTCAACAGGTAGTCCTCAAGAGATTCCGTTCCTGTTGTAATGGTGACGTGCAGTTGTTCCTGTGTGGCTGGTTCTGGATTTCACAGGGTGCAAAACCAGGTCCAGTTGGCAAGATGGTGGCCTGGGTCGACTGTGTAAAGGAGGATTACGGTAAATAATACTGGCAATATATAATTTTCATGTCTTGCTACCATACATATATTTTAGCCCCGAGTTAAATACATCTGTGTGATGTTTTATTCAAAGGAGTACGGATACCCTCTTCAGAGGAATGACTGGCTCTCTTCCTGACCTGTCTGCTTCGAGTGGCAGAGGTATACTGTACTGCGATTTGGACACATCATCTGTCACCAACCGAGAGTGTCTGGCAGCGACTGGATGGAAGATCAAAAAATAATCAGACAGAACTGTGATCACTTCTATTTTATGTTTTTGAATAGGTTGTGTGCTGTAGATACTATGAAATTCAAAAGAAAAAAAAGACACTTTGTTTTATTACAATTTATCATTTGAAGAATTTGTTTGTTCTGATTTGTTTTACACAAAATAAATGAATTTCAAGTTGCACTAAGGTCAGCTCTGGCCTGTAATTTAGTTTGTTTAGCTTGCCCGTGTTTTTTTATAAAAGCAAGTGAAATGTGAAAAACAAGAAATGTTTATTTGTCTTCACATTTATTCATGAAATTTGATAACATGCAATCAGTTCATAACAATAAAAATACATTTAAATGCTTCTGTGAGAACTAATTTCGTGTGGACAATGTCCATCAGAAATTCTTTCCCTTAGCCCATGCACTGACGAGGTTTATTTTGATAATTAACCAGGCAAGCCACTGTAAAAAGTTCATTAAATATGTAAAAAAAGCTAAGTCTGGTCCTCTGGACATTCAAAAAACTGTCTACAGTATTTGTTTTTTGAATGTCCAGAGGACCAGACTTAGCTTTTTTTTTTTAAATATTTTTCTACCTGGAGCATGCATCAGGGTAAGTTCATTAATACTTCAAACAATTGATAGTGGGATATCAATTGTTGATATCACGCTATCAACAATGTTATGCATATATACACATAATATATGTATACACATATATTATGTGTATATACACATATGTGTATATGCACATAATATATATGTATATATACACTTACATCTGTATATATACTGTACACATAATATATATGTATACACATATTGTGTATATACACATATATGTGCATATACACAATATATATGTTTATATACATACATGTGTATATAAACATAATATATATGTGTATATACACATACATCTGTATATATACACATAATATATATGTATACACGTATATATTGTGTGTATATACACATATATGTGCATATACTGTACACATAATATATATATATGTGTATATACACATACATGTGTATATATGAAATCCCTTCGGATTGCACGCTCAATGTGAACTCGCAGACGTGCAATTTTCTGTCTGGAGGATCCTCCGTGGAAAATTAAAAGAATCCGAAAAAAACAAAAAAAATCCGAAAGAAAAAGTCCGTGGAAATTTAAAAGACCATTACATCAGCATGCTTAGGGACACAGCAGTGTTCGTGATAATGTTTAACTTGCTTCTGAAACGCGAGTTTCTCTTTTCTAGCTGTCTAAGTTCCTCAAAGCGGAAGCTAGCGAGCCGCATCCGCTCAGGCGGATGTGACGTCAGCGCCGCAGATGCAAAGAGCCTATTGGTGACTGTACAGTACTGTACTGTACATTTATCTATTTATAAATAAAAAATTAAAATATATACTGTACAGTATATTTTTAATAAATAGATAAATGTACAGTACTGTACAGTCACCAAGCACTTAGCCTATCCTAACACAGTTTTTAAAAATGAAGGATTGAGTGGAATTGTCTCCCTCCTCCATGCAGGCTCCATTCACATAAAGGGAGCTAGCTCCCTTTATGTGAAAGGGAGAGAATTAAACTCACTCCTTCATCTTTAAAAACTGTTGGGATAGGCTAAGTGCTTGTTAACTGTACAGTACTGTACATGTATTCATTTCTAAAAAAATTTTTTTTTAAATAAATAAAAAAATTAACGTTTTTTTTTTTTGTTGGTGATCCTACTTACGAATTTTTGACATACGAGCGCCCCCTAGGGACGGAACTCGCTCGTAAGTCGGGGACTACCTGTATACTGT